>WYDI02010061.1:0-22999 GCA_009867235.2 Psittacus erithacus | reverse complement strand
CCTCTGGCAGGTTAAAGCCATTCCCCTTGGCCTGTCCCTACAGGCCCTTGTCCAAAGCCCCTCTCCAGGTTTCTTGCTGGCCATTTAAGTACTGGAAGGCTGCTATAAAACAATTTTATCTTCAAGGTTGCTCATGTAGAGATCAACTTAAGAAAGGCTTTAAGTGACGCAGCAATTCCTAATAACGCAGTAATAAACCTGGTGCTTGCTATACTGCAGGAATCTAGCAATAAAGAATAACTCATGTTCTGCTAGAGCACTTAAAGAGCACCGAGTTTCCTACACAACACGTTCTCACGCATAGGCACAAAGAGCAGTTACATTTGCGAGCCAGCTGGAACACCTCGTATCTCATGCTCTGGTAATAGAAGTTGTCATCCAGAATGATGCAGAGCGGCCCGGACCCGGCTGTGTGCGCGCAGTAACGGCCACCTCCGTCCTCCATTGAGCGGAGCAGCCCTTGCCGGCGGCAGCAGGCCAGGAAGCGCTCCCAGGCAGGCTGGCTGGCGGGGCCGGGGGCTGCCAGCGGGTCCCCGGTAAGCAGCGCCTGCAGGAGACGCTCCAAGCACTGCAGCAGCTCCCGCCGGCTCTGCTTCCAGTCGGGCAGCTGCGGAGGGAGCAGCACAGGGGTGAACGCTCGCCTCGGCCCCACACCATTGCCATTACCGCCATCACCACAGAGCTCCCGCCCGCCATGAGGGAAGCGCCGCGTTGCCTGGCAACGGCAGCGGGGGGGGGCAGTGACGCTATGGAGCTTGGCCAATGGCCGCGCCATGCTGGCCCCTGCTGGCCAATGAGAGCAGCGCGCCGCACTGACCGATGGGTGTGGTTCCGCCCCCGGCTCCCGTGCGCTGAAGGCCTCTGGCGGGATGAGCTCGTCGTAGGTGAGGAGCGCGCAGGCCCAGCCCCGGTGCCGCGGGAGGCGGCGGCGCAGACCGCGGGCCAGGGTGGACTTGCCGGCCGCCGGCAGCCCGCAGAGCACGCAGAGCCCCACCCGGGCGCGGCTGCCGCCGCCCCGCTCGTCGTCATCCAACGCTGCCGCCGCCAGCGCCGCCACAGCCGCCGCTCCCGGTGCGCGCATGCGCCGGGAGGACGGGGCGGGACCGCCCGGTTTTAGTTACCTTTAATTTGGTGATGAACTCAGTAATGGCTTTTAGTGACCCTGGAGGCGTGAGGATAATGAGCGATCCCCGCTATACCCAGCGGTGGCTTATGTTATCATAACATACTATTGGGTGTACTGAGCGTGATGATTTAAATTACAATAACGTGATATGCTTGTTTATAAGGTATAAATGATAGTAATGTTTAATAATAACAATTGCAGATTCTAAGGACATAAGGACACTTCTTTGAAAGACCCTCTTTGCCAGTGCTGATGGTGCTTGCAGCATATTTTGGGTTCTTCCATCCAGTTCTTCAGTGAAATGGCCATTGAGGGAGCTGGAAAAACCATCCTGGTGAGGTGATTCTGGAATTTATTCCCTCTTTTTGCTAGTTCCTGTGCCCAGGCTTCACTGGTGAGCACAGTCAGTGTGGCTTGCCCTGTGATGTACACACTGACCGGTATCCACAGCTTCCTCCTGGCCAGTGATTTTTTTCCCCTCAGAGCAGCTGCTTTTCCATGAGCTGTCATTTTGACAACCTGTGTATGTCCATATTGAATCAGTACCACTTCCCAGTTGTCCCTGTTAGAGTGATGAAAGTTACCTGTTGCTTCTGTAGTGGAGTCAGATCCTAGCAAAAATCTCATACCGTGATAACCAGTAGACATTAAACCACTGTTGAGTGTGTAATGTTCTCTCTGATACTCCACATTTTCTATAACAACAGGGGTGGCGCATTCCTTCAAGACTCAGGTCCATTATCTACAGAGGATTTTTCCATTGCTGGTGTCCGATGTGACCTTACTGTCGTAGTTGGTTTGGAGGGGATCTTAAAGCTCATTCAGTTCCAACCCCCTGCCACGGGCAGGGACACCTTCCACTAGAGCAGGTTGCTCAACTAACTGAAGTGGAAGGTACTGCAGGTGGCAGGAAGTGAGAGGTGGGATCCAGATCACAGCTCCGATAGTGCTGCATGGAAGCTGGGTCTTGGAGCAACACGCAGGAAAAGCCTGGCCTGTGGGGAACAGGGAATGGCTGCATCCCTGGCAGTGAACAGCCAAGAGGATGACCCAGGAGGTCGGCAGGCTGCAGACTTCCCATGGAGTCCATCTGTGTTCTAATTTTCACAGCAGTGTATGACTAGAGGTGCATAAATGATGCCTAAATAACTGAATTCACTCCTGTTTGACTGGCAAGTAAGACTGTGCTTAGAAGAGTCCTGTTCTGTGATGCTCTTCCAGATTTCATCTAACAGGAGTTGAAACTTCAGACTTCTGATTTAAAATGAAAATAGGAAGTGAGGTAGAAGAGGCACAAATGCAGCCAGCAGCAATTGGGAGAATAATGGATGTGACAAAATCTGTGTTCAGTGCCTGGTAGCATCAAGTGTTTTCCAGAGGTAGGTGCTTTCAGGAAGCATGTTGGCTGCATAAGGAGAGGACTGGAGGACAGCAATCTGTAATTCCATGTTAGAACTGGATGAGGGTTCCCAAGGAGCTTTTCAAGCAGCTGGTCTAGGTGGGACTGCAGGTCGCTGAGGTCCTGAAGGAGCTGCTGGAAACTGGGTTTGTACCGGCTGCCTGAAGTGTCAAAATCACATTTTGTGAAGTAGTTCATGACTTGAGACAACAGCTGCTTTAGCATCTTTGAACAGTTGCTAGGATTTATACATATCTTTATCTCTGCCCATCCCTCTCCCTAGTAGCATTTACGTGCCATTATGCTGTTCTCCATACAAGCATTTAATCTACTGTATTTGATATGAGGATGCATGGAAAATCCTCCTAAACAGGATATGAGGCATTAGGAACTTCACAAGGATACAGCAACGTAAACATAGCAAACGTGAAGTTAAGAACCCCAGACTGGTTTGTGTTGGAAGGGACCTTAAAGCTCATCCAGTTCCAACCCCCTGACATGGGCAGGGACACCTTCCACTAGAGCAGCTTGCTCCAAGCCCCTGTGTCCAGCCTGGCCTTGAACACTGCCAGGAATGGTGCAGCCATTAGAATTCCTTTCTAAAATCTAATCTAAATCTCACCTCTGCCAGTTTAAAGCCATTCCCCCTTATACTATCCTTACTTGCTTGGTTTTAAATACTACAAACCTTGGACCAGGAAAATGTGGTACAGTAAAGAAATCAGGAGTTGATGTGGCAGGCTGGAAAAGATATTGCAGAAAATCAGGTTAATAGAAAACACAGATTTTGAACTGTAGCTAATATTCAGTATTAAGCTGCTGGTATTTTAGAACTATTTTTCATTTTCTGTAACATTCTTCATATTCTTTTGCAACATTTTGTTTTGATACTTTTTATTTTGCTTTATCAGCATTGGATCCACAGCCTGGCTGAGCAGCTTCTCTGGTATTTGGCTGCAAGAATTCAGAGTTCAGTCTATGGCTGCTTTGCTAAGTAGCAGCCTGTTCCATCTGATACTACTCACAGCCTGTGTTGACAGGGCAGGCAATAAAGCTTACGCTTACCCAAGCTGAAATCTTATCTAATGATTTATAAGCAATTTAAAATACTTGGTTTCAGTGTATCAGAAGGACACAAAGTCACCAGTAGCTATAGTAGAGAACAGGCATGGCATAATTTGGATTACTCAACATGAAATAATGCAAGCATGTGTCTGTCTTACCTGATTACTTCTTGTGTTATGATTTGGTGTGTTATTTTGCTTTGGTTGCTCCACATTGTTATCCCTGAAATAAAAACCACATCATCAGGAAAATCCCCATGTGGTTTAACCACCTTCAGGGATCAGGCTGGAGTGGTGAGATCAGGATTCCATGTCCGACTCCAGCCCTTTCCAGCCTTGACAGGTGATTTCTATGTATGTGCCCCTCTGTCCATATAATACGATTATCAGTAACAACTAGGAAAGTGCAGTGTATTTGGGAGAACAATGCTTGAGAACTGACAACTGGGGTATCTGGATTAAACTACCTAATAGCAGAGGACTGGCGACTATGCAACCTGCTACTACTATTAGCTGGGATGATGTTTTCTTTTTGGTGGGCTGGAATTCCATGTATAGATAAAGCATCTACCCAGCTTGCTAAATGAATCTGGAGCATGCTCGCAAGTGTTGAAATAGGCATTTGTAGTAAGTGAAATACCTGTGTTGTCTTCTGCTTTTCCTGCAAAACTTCCTCCTTATTGCATCACGCTTAATGACTGCTACTACAGCAACGATTACAAGTGGCAGCACAAGGAGGAAAAAAATGAGCAGACCATCCCGAAGTGATGTATCTAGAGAAAAAGAATTGGAATAAGGTAAGATAGTAATCTTATTTAACCTCGTATTAAAGCATTTTTTTCTGCTAAAAAACACCTTTCTGTTGTAAAAACTACAATCTTCAAATTATAATAGATACAAACTAGTAACTTCAGTGAAATGTATAGATTCTATGATCAGAAAAGTAGGACTGGGCCTTATGTTATTACAAGTTCTTTCTCCCTTACCCACCCCATGTTGTTTGATACACAAACTTTTTTCTTTTCCATATGTTTTGTCAGGAGTTCTAAAGCAAGCAAACTCATTTTGTATTTCTTTACCCACAACTGATCTGCACCTCTTCTTGGCCTTCCTAAGCCTTTAATAAATAGAAAACATTTTTTTCCCTTTCCAGAAATAATGAATTTAATAAAGCTTGGTAAAATATGAATTGTTCTTTGCCTCACAAAGCGACAGATGATGAACTTAGCTTGTAAACAGAGAGAGGGAAAACATTTTGTGTGGTCTCAGTGTAAAGGCCAGAATTTGTTGGCTCTTACACAAGCTGCTTACAGCTGCTGTTGGCTGCATGTACCTCCTTAACCCCTCTCATTTCTGTGAGACCCTTTCCACATATAGAGGCTGCTGTTTTCATAAATCATAGGCTTGTTTGGATTGGAAAGGACCTTAAGATCATCTAGGTCCAACTCTCTGCCATGGGTAGGGACGCCTCACACCAGACCATGTTGCCCAAGGCTGTGTCCAACCTGGCCTTGGAACACTGCCAGGAAGGAGCATTTACCACTTCTATTGCTCAAGCTATAGTCTTCCTCTATTAAATCCATTTTATCAGAACTCTGTTTTAAATACCTAAGCAAATATCTAAATATTTATCAACTAAACAATGTAACAGTAATCCTGAGCAACTAATGTATTGCTTTTTAGCTCAGACAAAACAGAGCTCAGATTCTCCCTTGGACCAGCTTTCTTGATGTCTGCAAGCATACAGCTCTGGTAATAACATCTGCTGTTCAACTGAGTCCATGCTTAAGAGTTCCATGTAGTAGAAAAAAACAGTTGAAAAGTGACTGAAACCCCCTGTTGTTAGTAGATCATCAGCCATGGGGAGCAGAGTGAAGGCCAGTTTCACAATCCTACCGATGTGAGCTGGACCACTGTCAATGCTGCCTCCGTAGCCCGATCGGTTACAGAACGGAGGCGCCCATCCAGAGTTGCAGTGGCAGTTTCCGTTGTTGTTACACACCTACAGTCGATACAACAGGGATTAGTCAAGCCAATGCCTTTTGGAAGTGGCTGCTTTCAACCTCCAGTGTATATTGGGAGTTCCACACAAAAGAGTGCATGTGGAAACAAGAAATATTACATAATATTGTGTAGAAATAGACAAAGTAATAACTGGGAATAAACTCTCCCCCTCCATAACATCCTAAAACACTTAATACTGATACGGCAAGTTAATTCTCTATGGACATTAAACTTTGGGTTTTTATTTGCCTGCAATAGGTTATAGTCCAAGGAGCTCAGATTTAAAACCTTTGGACTCCATTTTGATCTTTCATGAAGACATTTATAAGTGAGGAATCACTTCTCCTCCTCCAAGGAATATTTTCCTTTTATAATTCCACAGCTCACTAATGCTAGAAAATTCCCTAGGGACATTCAGAAGGAATGTCTTTCAATGTCAGTGCTAAGAAGTTTACAGTGTACTGACAACATGAATTACAGATAAAAAGGTGGACTTAACTTTTAATACAGGTGAGAAAACCCCAAAGCCATCTGCCTGGTTATTGCTTTTATGCAGAGATTTTGCACCTCTCTTTGTTCTTCTAGAAACAGGGCATGAAGACACCATCTACTTACCCCATTGTCGTTACACTTCTGCTTTACGTCACAGCTGTAGCCCAGATTACTTGCATTGACACATTTAAAATCCAAACAGGCCTGGAAAAAGTAATTGGTGTCTTTCAAACTCCAAATTTCAAAAAATCCCATCCTTTTGTAAATAGGTAAATGTATGTGCTTGCAATTCTACAGCTTTTACTTAGATGTCCAGAAAAAGGGCTGGTAGAATATTCAGTACTTCGCAATTTTATAGTTGGATTTGTTGCAAGGAAGTCTGTGGATGCATTTTGATGAGTAATTTGGATAACTGATAATGTAGCTCATTGGTTTGTAGCATCCTAGTTTTAGAAGAGCTAATTGTGTGTGTGTATCTCGAAAAGCAGATATTTTCCTTATGGCATACAAGTAAGAGAGCTATGTAATGATTTTGAAAGTTCTGAACTTCCCAGTTGATGAAATACATTCTGTAATGCTGCTGTGATTCATCCTACCTTCTTTTCTCCACAGGCTGTTCCATCATGAACTTGAGCAGGATCAGGGACATCTGATCCTAAGTCAAAGTCAGAAGACCAGCATAAAACCCCAGATGCGTTATTGACAACGCTCCAGGCAGGAAGGTTTTGAAGACTAACAGATGTGCACTGGAGCTTGCCACACAGACTATGCCTGTATTGAATGAAAGACACTCAGAAACAAGGTGAACAGGGAAAAAACCTCACAGTTTCAGTGCAAATGCACCATCCAGTCATACTTTTTAGCTTGCATTTCAAGGAAGTCCTCTTTTAAATCTTATGCTTTAAGAGTTTGTAACAGAATATATATTTTTTCCATTGTAGATTTTAGAGTTAGCTTTTATTTGCTGGTGACTTACTGAACAGGACATTTCTTGTACGCTCCACCTTGCATTCCACAGTTTCCAAACCTGTCTCCTTTAATATTTGCTCTTTCAAAGCATGCATCAGGTGCTTTTCGTGCCCCTGTACAAAAAGCAGTGAATCTAAGTGAGCTACTACAGTCTTAAAAATAGGAGAAAGAAAAAGAAATAGTGGGAATATCTATTAGGAGACTACAAGACTTTTCACATTAAATTACCAACATACCTTTTCCATATATCGATTCACATTGTGAATCAAAACTCTGGCATACTCCATAGTAGCAATAAGCCTTCATGTTGCTGCATGGGTAACCATTCATGATATAAACATCCTCTGGGCAGTAGGCATCGCTTCCATTGCAGTACTCAGGTAGGTCACAGAAGTCCATTTTTGATCTGCACTCTGTTCCTGCCACTTTAAACTGGAACCAGCGAGGAAAGGCACCCTACTTTTATTTTGCAACAGCAGAAGTGCTAACACGAAACAATGACAACTGGGAGCCTTTTGGAATTTGAAGGAAGACAAAGCAGTTTTTGGGATCCATTGTCTAACGAGTATGCAAAACTTCCCTCAGTTTCATATGATGTAGCTATAGTTTATGAGCAGAGCCTGCAGAGGACTTGGGTAGATCATGCAAATGTGTACACAAGTACCAATTTAAAAACAGCCAACTGTCATAGGTTTGGGAGAACCTTGGTGTTTCATAATGGAGATGACTACTACTGAGTCCCTTGGTTGCGCCTGCCTCCTATGAGGGATGATGGAGGTGACATTCCATTTCTAAGCTACTGCCTGAGAGTTGTTGGGCACAAAGTCACTGCTTACATGCTTTTTACTGCTGAATGTAGTTTGATAATGGGAAAGTATATTGAGTGCTATGATAGGGTTTTTCAAATGTAAAGAAATACTAGTAAATAGTATTAATTTATCTTGATACAACAGTTTACCTTGCAGTTTTTGCAGCACAGTCCTTGAGCACATTGTGATCCAGGCGTGAGTTTGCAGGTTGCAGCATCACAGCAAGGGTTAGTACATTCCTGAAGAACAGCCATGGACAAGGGAACACAATGTTTTTACATTGCTCTATAGCTAGGAATCAGACCAAGTGCTTGGACAAGCCAGACTTTAAACACACTGTCTCTCTTGTGTGTTCTGAGCTTGACAGCTTTCTGCTCTAACAGGAACCAGCACACAGTTTGTCTGTATTTTGTTATTGCAAGTCATCAGAAAAACATGTGTTTTGATGTGTTGTGGCACAAGGTTATAGGGTATGTTTACACTTTAAATGGACACTGAAAGAAGCAGAACACATGGGGGTTTATCATTCCTTCTCCTATCTTTTTTTTCCACTACACTAGCAGTGATTTTAGGCTTTTACTAACATTTATCTTCATATTGCTTGCCAAGATGTAAAATTACAAGGAAAACTCCTCAGATATTAATGAAAATCAGGTATCCTGAAAGGCCAGCATTATACAATAAATATAATAATATAGCAACAAATATAATAACGTAATATACAGCAAGTATCCAGTTGAATTTAATTCATTACCTCTGGTTTGCCACAGTCGCATTCTTCGTTACTATCAACCACATTATTGCCACAGACGGGTTCCTTGTAAACATTACTTGTTTTGGGAGGATTTCTAAGGCAGTTTCCTCCTCCGCTGAGAATAAGGTTCTCAAAATCATCAGCACTGCAGGTGCTGAAATTCCTGGATCCACTGGAAAGCATAATATTACTTTTTTATTATAAGCATTTTGCTTACAGGGAATAATACAACTCAAGCCCTTAAACTATTGTCAGTCTATAATAAATAGCATGTTTTATAATGCTGGGAGATCATGAGATACTTCATTTTGACTATTTTGCAATAGAGTATAGTACTAGAAGTTTAAAATAATATTTATAACATAAATGAAGTACTTTCAGAAGTCAAAGAGACCATCAGATTATCCATTCTGGCATCCTATATAAAACGGGCCTTAGAAATTCCTTTTGTGTAATGAGTCTGAATATGCTTGATACAAAAATACTTTCCAGAGAGGCATCCACCTTACTTGGAGTCCCTAAGAACTCATGAATACATCTTATTATAGTATTTTTGTCCAGTGCTCAATTACCCTGATTTATGAATACAAATGTAGATAGATAAAATAATATATTTCTCATAAGGGGAAGCCAAAGAACAAATGAACTGAAAGAAGCATCAGCTGAGAGTTTTGGTTTAAATTAACTGTTAAGAATGTGTATGAAGAATACACATTTGCATAAACGCAGTGCATATATGTAAAGGATTCTCAGTTGTCAGCAGGGTAAAAAACCCAGCAACTCACCATCATTAAAATAATTAAGAAAATCCAGTTTTTATGCTACAAATAAAAAATACTGGATTGGAAAAAAAAAATAAAGTTTCAAATAAATTAAAATGGTCAAGTCCTAACTCAGTGAATTCACCTCTGTGATTAAGCCTTTCAAACAACTCCCCATTGACAAAAGTTCTTCAAGGTTCATGGGAGATTCACAGCTTCTAAGGCATAGTCACTGCAGATAAATAACAATTATTGAAATAAAACAACTGGAAATCTTACTTATCTGTGCTGTGCATAATATAGGATGCAGGACACCTTGTGTCATCATGTTTCATTCCAAGATTATGCCCCAATTCATGAGCAACTACTGTAGCATGACGTAACACATTGTCATGATTCAACTAATAGAGAGAATCAGTGTTAAAAAAATTGTGAACTAAGGAAAATACTGTGTTACTATTGATTTATTCAAGCCCCAAAGCTCTCAGAGGCTGTGAAGACAGAATACAGAATTGTTTTGCAGAGCAGAAGCAGCAAGAACAGACAAATTATCACTATATTTTCAGGTAGGGCCAAATTCTGCCACTCTTTGTATTCCTTCCGTTAGGATCATGTTCTGAATATTAACAGTTGGCAGCTGGACCAGAGAATCATGCCCCATCTCTGGCAGTGTTCAAGGCCAGGTTGGACAGGGCTTGGAGCAAGCTGCTCTAGTGAAAGGTGTCCCTGCCAGTGGAGGCGGTTGGAACGGGATGAGCTTTAAGGTCCCTTCCAACCCAAACGAGTCTGTGATTCTGTGATTCTGCAATCATTGTAAGTTGTTTCCAACTGAAATAATTCTATTCTGTTCCATTCTAACACAGTTAATCACTCATGACACTGATTTCAGTGGAGTCTTCAATGACAAATGTACTGTTAAAGAGCAGCTGTTCTGTTTAATGTTCTGTTAAAGAAAACGAATCTGCTTCTGAGATTGTCTGTGGCATTGTGGCGTTCATACTGTAAGGACAGGAACCTCTGGAGATATGATTCTGCCCCAAGGGTGAAGGAAGAAAAAATACTTTCTTACTGATTTTGCCATATTTAAAATTTTTGCCTGTTTACAGCCTTACTGTGGGGAAATCCTGACACGTGAGAATATAGTGTGTTATGTTCACTTTCTATCCATGTAAAGAGTAGAAAAACATTATTTTGTAGCCGCATGCCCAGAACAATGTGGTTATGAATTTTAATGGTATGAGGATGGGTTTTTCTTATGCAACCTTGAGTTAGATGAATTACAAAAGGAGATCAAAATGTTATTTCAGGACTAAATTAGCCAAATGGACTGGAATGTGATGAAGAGAGATGAGAGAAATTGGGAAATACTCAAAAAGTTTTAAATATGCACAAGTTTATGTAAGAAATCCCATGAAAGGAACTGTACGACTCCAAGCCTCGTCTCGAAGACTGGGGTGACTTGACCAAATAGGTCAGCAAAGGGCACATTACTTGTTAGGCTGTACTTGTATGGAGACAATATCTGCCAGTAGCAGTACCTACAACTACGTGTATTGTAAATGCACAGGGGAAAGCCTTCAGTTGTCCCACTAGCAGGATATTTATGATAGTTTAGCAGCTCCAGTGCTAGTTTCTTCCATTAACCACAACATTGTGTACTTACAGTGCTGATTGACCCTCCCTGGACTTGTGAGCAGACAGTACCCACAAAAGCCATTCCAATGGATCCACTGTAAGAGCTTCTTCCTCTGCAATAAAAGCAGTTTAAAGGTGCTGTTGAAAGAGGGGCTGAACGTTTAAAAGTTCTACTAAAAGATAGTGATGAGTTTGAAACAAAATTCACAAGGCAAATTTTGGTTTCGAAGTCAAGAAGAAATTTATCACCACATCAGGGTTTCACTATAATTAATAATGAATACCTGAATAAATTAGCTTGAAAACAATGATAAGTCACCCAAGTCTGCTGTGACAGTGTTTCTGAGTTCACAGAACCAAAGAATGGTTGAGGTTGGAAGGGGCCTCTGGAGGTCATTTGGTCCAACTCCCTCCTTGCTGAAGTAGAGCCCCCTAGAGTTGATTATCTATAAGGAATTCATTATAGTTTCTTGTCTATAAAGATTGAAAGTTTGGAAGTTGAATGAATTTTACTCCAGTTGTATTTTCATTCATACACAACCCCTAAACCGTACACATCAGCAACACTGACAGCATGGGTAGTTCTTCTAATACATGAAAACTTACATGATGAGATGGCCAACATCATTTCTTGATCGTTTAAGAAGATCTTTCTGTCTCCAAGAGACAAATCTACTGAGGACATCTCCAGCTGAACCTTCCATCACAGATATGTGGTTTGTATCTGTCCAGATCTCTAATCCAACCAGAACAATCTGGATGTTTAATGCTGCATACATCTGGAGAAAAACATAATGATAATTGCTATCCATCAGTCTGTTTCAACTGAGTTATAACAGATTACATCACTACTACTGAGTAAACAGTAAGTTCAACATAGTGACTGAGACATAACTTTATTTGAAATTAAATATAAAATATTAGTATTTATAAATGAAAATATAAAAAATGTGAAATATAAACTAAATATGTGTTTATAATATGAAACTAAATAAGAACATATGACCGAAGGAAATCTACTTCATGAAGGTACCTAAACATATCTCTCAGTTGGAGAAGTTGGAAAGATGATGTTCATTCATTTTCTTAGCTGTCTTAAGGAGAAACTGGGAACAGATCAGTAGTACAAACTACTGAATTTTAGGCAATGTATCTGACCTACCCCATCAACATAATTAATCAGCTCAACTGTTTCCTTTTGCACCGCAGCAGGATCAGATTTCTTCATCAAAAACTGTAAAATACCATATAAGAATGTCAGAGAAAGAAATTAATGAAGTATTAAAATGTATCTAGCATTGGATGATATCATTACCCTGTTGTTATCCACAACTACAAATAATTCCACATAGCTTTTCTGTGGCAGGACAGCTCGCTTCATCTGCAGATTAGAAAGTGCAGGAAGTTAATATAAGAATTAAGAAGTTCAAGGTTTTTTACTTATCTTTCTCATGATTTTCATTTCAGGTGCTTATAAAGCAATGATGCATTTTTTAACATGGTCTCAAAGGTCAATTTGCTCTGTTTTTCCACACTAATACCTGTATATCAGTAGTTCACATCTTGTCAGACACTGGGATGCATGAGCTGGGTGGCAGCTTCATGCCTTTCATGTCATGTGTATGACTGCCTTGGGCAGACCTCTGTTCTTCTGCTAAAGGATTGCTTCAAGCTGTGTTAAATTGTGCTGATTTTCTGTTTCAGGATGTCCTTAACAATACTTCCACCAGTTTGAGGGCCATGAACATGAAGGCAGAACCTACCTGCCGTGACACCATGCCCAACCAAGAGCTCTGGAGACCCTTGGCTCCTGGGACAGACTAAGGAGGTGGCTTGGACTGCAGCTCTCAAGAGAGAAAGAGAAACATATTTACCCTCAAAAGCTTCTCCCTGCTAGAGGTACTATTTGAAACAAAGGTGTATTTCACAGCCTGCTTCACAAACATCTCCTCTTGATGAAGGCTGCTGTTCAGCACACCACACTGGAAGGGGATATCCTGCATATCTTCTGACTGGTAAAACACATGTTCAAATGTGCTGGATGTGTTGAGTGGTTCCATTACATACCATTTGCCACCAATGTAGAGAATTCCTCTAATAATGACAAAAAAATGAATAATTATTCCACAGGTTTTCCCTCATGGTTATGACTAGATGATTGAATGACAGCTGGATATTTAGAAACTACAACTGTTCATACCACTCGGTTGAAATGAATTATTATCTTAGATTATCTTAATACAGGGTGTAAGTTCAAATGACTAAAAGGGTCTCTTTTAGTCCTTATCTCTAGTCTCACTCCTAGCCCCATGCAGCTAAAGTAATATAGTATTTTAGAAAAAGATATTTTCTAAGACACAAAGAGAGGCTAAAAGCAATCACCAAGGTGTTTATGAGGGCAACAGCAGTATTGCGCTGCTGAGTGCAGTTGTCCATGGCTCATAAACACCCCGTCCTTGCCCATTTGCTGTACCAGAATCTTTTAGAACCTATTATCTTACCACAATCTCAAACTATATTTAGAACAAGAGTTTTCTAGTTAATATCTTGTGAAAGAAGATCCTCAAAAATGTGAGTACAAAGTAACCAAAGGATTTGAGTCTGATTAAGTTTTGCAGAACAGTCGAAGTATCTGTTCTGCTTGCTGAGATCCAGCATTACCTGAAATACCAGTATGTTGACCATTTTATTCTTCAGTTAAAGGAATGCCAGAAGTGTCATTATTTGTTGTGAGTGGCGTCTCACTGTGATATTATCAATGAAAGATATGTGGGTGATCTTTATCCCATTTTCCTCTTTCTCCTTGTCAAAAAGACATCAAACTTAACAAGGCTACTACATGCAGCAGGTATATCCAAAGTGCAGCTAAAGAGCCCAGCTCAGTGAACACCGGGGATACACTCTAAGCACGTTCTGAATATCTGCACCATGTGGTGTGTGTGCCATCTCATTTTATCAACTCATGGATTGATTCTGCAGGGAGAAACTACTGTCCTTTATGCATTAAACTGGTTCCTGTATGATTCTCCAATAAATGTAATTTTATTGCTTTTGAAACACAAAAATTGAGGAAAGTCTGAGAGAGCTGGGTTTGTTCAGCCTCCAGAAAAAAGGCCTCAGGGGAGACCTTGTCACCATGTTCCAGCATGTAAAGGGTGGCTACAAACGAGCTGGAGACTCCCTTGTTACAAGGAGTCACATGGGAAAGACAAGAGGTGATGGGTGCAAGTTACTTCTGGGGAGATTCTGACTGGACAAGAGAGGAAAATTCTTCACCATGAGAACAACCAGCCACTGGAATAATCTCTCCAGGGAAGTGGTGGATTTCCCAACATTGGACCCTTAAGATTCAGCTGTACAGGGTGCTGGGACATCTAGTCTCTGTCATGCTCTTGCCAAGAAAGGTTGAACCAGATGATTCCTAACATCCCTTCCAACCTGGGATTCTGTGGTTCTACAACTGAGTTTTAAGTTCAGTGAAAGCTCCATCAGATTGCATTTCTTCTACAAAGGTGCCTCTGGCCAAGACATTTGCATGAAGTAATAGAGGCTTCAGTTCATGCCCGTGTTTTGCCTATATTTAGATTATGTTCTCTCTCATGTTATTTTTTTCCCTGTGAAGGAATTTTGGAGAAAGGGAAAAAAGGGGTAGCTGAGGGAAACTGTAAAACCTGTAAAGAGTTTCAGCTTCATCAAAAGGTGAAATATTGAAAGTATTTAAAAAGATTTGCAAGATGGGATGGTGATTTTCAGCTGTATGATCAATTTTACTGTTTTATATTGGTACTGCACAATGAATTACCCTGAAGTAACAAGTAAAAGTTAATACCTAAGGCCATCGCATGTGCTAAGAGCAAGCACCGAGTCAGCAATTCCTTCAACAGTGCCATGATAATAACAGTGTGTCTGAAATGCAACAAAACCACATAATTAATGGTAAAATAAGGCTATTGCCTTCAAATGTAAACTCATTTTCTAACTAACCTTTGTATTTGCATGACATTAAGGTTGGATGTTACAGATTTACAGAGTTCCCTGTTCTAGAAGTAATCCTGGCCTTCTCGGAGGAAAATATGACTTGACATGAGTACCTACAACAGGTCTCTTGATTCTCAAAACCAACCAGCTTTTTAGTTTAACCATCACCATCTTTTCACCTACATTGCTCACCCTGTTCTTAAACAGACTCTTCTCAAAGGCTGATATGAGATCTCCCATGCACAAAGCATCCCATGAAGTCTTGCTGAGTTCACACAGAGTTTAAAGTGGAAATGAAATGCAAAAGTATTTATACAGCTTGTTTGGTACCTAAAACCTACAAAGGTTTGATGCTGCCATTGTATCTTTAATTGCATACTATGCAAAGGCAACCTTATCAGATAGCTCAGATTCAGTCTTGACATAATCTCCTGGCATTTCCTTTCACACTTTGGAAAACAGTGATGTGTATCACCATAAACAGCCCACTCCTTCATAAAACACCAAACCTCATGTTTTGTATCAGTGGTAACTGTTAAACAGAAATGCTACAAATGTGAAAACTCACAAAAACCTCTTTCCAGACAAATGTGTTTTCCTTTTGTAGATGCTTTATGTGCATCAGTTGTATTTTCCTTTCATTGCCAAAAATGTAACCTATTTTCACTGTCCTATTACAAAGATATGAAGGCACTCAGAATTAATGGTTGTGCATTTGCTTTTACTTTGACAATACATTTAGATGCATACACATCCTTGTTGCCCTCAGTTCTATTAAACTGTTAATATCTCCTTCAATTCATAAAGCTTGGCTTCCCCTTTTTGAGGAAACTGACACAAAAGGAGAATTTTATTACATACAATACCTCAGTTTTTGATTGTGTGGCCTCCAGTTTCCCATTTTCCCCATATGTGTAGAGCATAAAGTCTTCACTAACAAGCTTTCTGGAAACAAAAATAAACTACTGCTCTTTTAACAGTCTAGAAAGCAAGAAGTAAATCAAGAATCCTAGTAAGAAATACACACTGTTAGCAGCACACTCATGCTAATTGATATTAAAATCCATGGATGTGAAACAAAATACCTTAAAATGAGCTGAATTACTTGGAAAATAGGTTATTTTGAGATATTTTAACTAAAATATCCATAGAAAAGGATCTGAGCAGACTACACTGCATCAGGGCCTGGGCTATTACAAGCTCAGGAATGAGGAACAACAGTAACAAACACATTTCTTCACATACAACATGGCTAACAACCCTCCCTTCACTAGTAAGAAGCTAATATTGAGACGAATTCTAATGTTCCATAAGGATTTTCTGAATTGTACTATCTTGTGCTGCTAATAAATAATCAATCAAAGTACATTTCTTCACAGCTAGAAAAGATATTATTCCCTTGCATTTGCAAGCTAGTATCATAACAGAGACACTATTTAACAGTCATATTGTAATTAGTACAATCTCCCATTTAAATGGTTTCTTCTGGATTTTTTCAGTATAAAAATACTTGTCTATATGCAGCTAACTCCCAAGATGGTGTGATTCCTTAGAACACTATTGCATACTTGTTTCTCTTCAGTTTTAGGAGATATGTTCCATTTCTGGTTTCAACTGAGTAAGAAAGATTATCATCAGAATGCTCCTGAAAACAGAACAAAAGATATCACTTGATTAGGAGAGTTTCTACTTGGTTGTTTTATCCAAGCTTTGAGAAGAGATGTCCAACTACTATATATGTTTGACGTATCTACCAAAACACAGATTCCTAACCCTTGTGCCTTCTATATATCAGTCTCAGCAGCACACTGTATATTTTTCCCTGTGGAAAGTTTAAATTCTATTAATCTATACATTTTCATTGAGAAGACAGAAGGACACGCACTCTTTACCCAACTACTGCATCATGTTACATGACATCTTATGTAAATGACTCACAGATTCTTCCTTCCCTAATAGCTTTGCACAAAGATGACTAATGCTTTTTCATTACCAGTTACTACAGTACTTGAACTAGATATCTAGCACAAAGGTAAATGACCTCAGAACTGAAGAAAGGCTCGGATCATTCTCTTTTAACTCAATTCATCTGCACAACTCTGTGGCACCATTTCTACTAAGCGAGCATCAGCCCTTTAGGTGCTACATGGTTGAAATACTCTGGTTACCCAAAGACCAGACACAATGAGCAAAAGGACACACACAGCATGGATGTTAGTTCAAGTTCAAGATCTAATCGGAGGAAATGGAAATATTCTTCATATTCCTTCTCACTTTTATCTTACAAGGCTGTTAAAAGCACTAGAAGTTTGAAAGGTGCTAACTTAAAGTGCAATTGCAGACCTTTGTGGGAACAAATTTACTCAAAACTAGTTGAAAACACAAAGAATCTGAAGAGATAGTGTGGGGCACAATCCTTCACAAAAATAATCTATATGCACCATACACTGTGTGTGTAATATTAGTATTGTGCAAAACAGCAACATCAGAAGAAAAAATCAGAATAACCAACCTCATGATAAAATGAGTGATGTTTCTCTCTGCCTGTCAGACGAGGAATAATTATTTCTAATGTAGAAAGCCTGGATGTTTGTTCAGAAAATACACCTGAAAACAAAGAACTCTTGGATTATACTGGGAAAGTCACAGAAATCATGGCCAAGTTATTCTTGGTTTCTGAGTGTTGAAACTAGGTGTATGTGGCTTCATTCCCCATAAAAATGCTGTTTTGACTGTATTTAAGGCTAATGACTGCACCATCCCAAACACAACTGCTGTAAAGTGTTAAAACCTGCAAATTCAAGCAAAAGTTTTCTTAAACAGGGTGTCCCAAACTGGCTGCAATCTTGGTTTTAACTTTCGATCTTAGCTACTTACATTGTAAACTGGGTATTAGCTCAATTTTTTCTCATTCCTTCATATAGACAATATCAAACCAAATTACTTATCAAATGAAAATAACGTAAATCCCTCAACCAATATGACAGTAACTTATTAGAGAATCCCAAGAACAAGAAAAAAGAGTAATGATAAAAAAATCCTTTCCTGTATTCAGTATTCAATATTCCTGTATTTCCTGTATTCAATAGTGATGAAGAAACAGCTGAGGTCTGGAGAACACAGGAGAAAATACTGAATGATTTAAACACAGTCTTCATTCTCACATATTCTGGATTATTAACTTTGTCTTTCATTTTTGAAACAGTTTTTCTTCTTCTATGATCTGTGCTTCTAACCTGATGCACCACAGAAAACCCGTGCAGGTACCCTCTCTGTCCACCCATCTGTCCCCTCACAGTAGTTTCTGAAGTTAAAATCACCTGTGTAAAGGATGCTAACGTCTCAAATGGAATTAAGTTCCTTCAAGCTTTGTGAAATCACTTCGTCAGTGCCAGGAAGCCTGTGCTGATCTGTGAATCTATAGCAGGGCTCTATATGGACATATAGTACTATTGTTTTGAATGATAGATCCAGCTTTGCCAGGATATTTCAGAACTTACAGAGAATTGGAGAAAACTCTATCTCCATCAGCATATATTCAGCCCCTAAATAAAGTACGGAATGTTTTTTACTGTGTACAGAGCCATTTGCTGTGCTATTGCCTCCTAGTTACTGTTCTGTCCCGCACTTGTTCACTTCTCCCTCTTGCTCATGTCTCCACTTCCTTTTGTCCTTTATTTGACTAAACAAACTCTCCCTTCAGTCCTCTCCTTCCATTTAAATTCCTTTACTCATATTCCTTTCCCCATTACCCTGAATGAGGAATACTTCAAGGTTGTCCTCTGGATGTAATTCTGCCACTTGCTGTGTGTATAATCCTGGCTCACAGTGTTGGCTCCAGCCGCTGCCTGACATTGCTGCATTTTGTTCCAATGACAGCCAAACCCTTGCAAAAGCTTTGTAGCCTTTTACACTGCTACCAGGATTATCTCCAGAACATCATGCTAATGTGGGAAGCTACAGGTAAGAAGTCTGCTGAGTATCTGGTTTTAGGTAAATAGTTTATAAAGACAAAAACAATCCCTAGTGACTTTATTTATAATTGTGTGAACTTGAATTCATCTTCCTTTTTCCTGTCTGCTTCTCAGTCTGGTTTGAGTGCGATCAACAGAGGCAAAACCATTGCTTTTAAACAGTAATAACGTGGGGTTTAACAATGAAAGTAGTTTCTTCCTTCTTAAATTGTCCTTGCATAAGGAAACAAAGAGATTTCTTCTCATTTATGGCAGTCCAAAGTCACCCTCAGCCTCCCATGTGGTTGTGAAAGGAATTTATAGTTGCAAAGGAGCCACAGAATCACCCATTCAAAGCAGGGAGGAGAATTCGTCAGCGTAATGGTGATCTCTACCCATTAGATAACATCAGGATTTTAAAAAGCTAGATGCAGGTAGCATATATTTAACATTAAAGGCTGCCACTGCAACCAAAATATGGAAGTTACTATTGGCAAACAGGTCTGCAATGACTCAGTCAAATGATTGTCTCTTGACATTTACTTCTTTGTTCTTAATCTTCAGTAATTTTACTAGCTAAATCACAAAATCCATCTAAATCTCTTATCTGCAGCCAAATCATAAATGGCAGAGTTAATGAGGAGCTAAAACAAAACTGTAGGGATTTCTTTTGTGTTACTAATGAAGAAATGTTTTTCTACAGTCTTTACTACTGATGAGAATAAAGCGCAGTTCTCACAACCAGCGTCCTGTGTGGAAGGGGATGTATTTACAAACCTACTAGATCCTGGAGGAAAAGCCACAAAAAGCTCAACTATAAAATGCTTCAAACCTGGAATCTTTTCCATTCACCTTTTTCTTTATTTTCTCAATTAGCAGATCAGCTAATAGCCTAATGCCTGGGGAGAGCTATGAGGACTTGATTTCAAAGCTGTACAACATTATGATCAGGACCAGAGAATATGAGAAGACTAGGAGAAACTTTCTGAATACATAAGAAAAACTGAAATGAATCTTACCTTTTATCCCGAAAGGTTTTCCAATTAAAGTTATTCCAAAAGTGAACAAAAATAGGCTGTGTTTTAACATTTCCTGGAGAAACTACTACAGTATCCCAGCAGACACTGTGTACCTGGCTCTATGCAGGAGAACTAGAAGAACAAGAACTGTCTGCTCCGAAGGTAAACAGCAGAAAAAGCGCTTGGATACTTCATCCCTGCTAAGGAAACGGGAAGTAAAATTTAATCCATTCGGCTTTCAAAAAAAAAACTGGTTAGACAGCTTAATGCAAATAAAAAGCAGCACAGGCTTAAATGCTGACTGCAGAAAGAGCACCAACCCATACCAGGATCAAACTGGTTTATTCCAAAGGCCTTTATTACCCCAGTGAGATCATGTGAGATTAGAAACATGCTACCAATGGATAAAATAGGTCGTTTATAATGGTGATTGGCAGCTCAGTAAAAAAACTAGTGTAGAACAATCTAGTCTTAGAAATGTGAACATGTTCTTTTCCTTTTCTTTCAGCTTTACTTTAAAAATAACCAAAACACAGTGTATATGAACACATGGAAACCCCACAAACTCATGGAAACCCCCAAAACAGGGGTTGTACCCAGCCCTTCTATACTAAAGATAATTCTCCTCACCAAAGGTCTGTAACTCGGTGCAGATCATCCCTCTTCTAGGTTCAGAATACTCTTCTGAGGCATCATACAACCACATTGCCACCAAAAGCAGCAAACAAATGCTTCTAAAATTGGATAAATTTGCAAAGCATTCCAGAAGTGTCAAGCACATTTAGTACCTGAAAAAGGAGACTGAGGCAGCACAGTTTTCAAGCTAAACATTTACATTAATTAATTTTAATGAATTCATTAATTAAACCTGAGCAAATATATTTTCCATTGCTAGCAAATCACATGAAACAATGGCTTAAGTGAAAGAGAAAAGCAGGGATGCTGATATGTTTGTAATACCAGCTTGTACAAAGTCTGCTCAAATCCATTTCCTATTTTTACATCTGTAACTAATGCTCCCCAAACAAGCACAAGGAGGGAGTTAGAACACAATAGCTACGTTCCCTGGGTTTATGTCTGTAACACAGCAGTTTCCCTGACTCCAGAACCTGGGATCCTACTGAAAATTAAATGAATCCAATCTTTTATTTATAGTCTGTCTCCTACATGGTACACTATTTGCATGTAACTCAGAGGAGAGAATTCTATTGCTACAGATGTTGCTGGTTTATGAGGTCCTGTAGCACTGACATGATTTTAAGGATTTCCCATCTCTCTGAGAGCACTTTATTTTAATAGAAAAAGGATTAAGGACTGTGTGAACCTCACTCAGTTCACCAAGGCCAAGAGCAAGGTCCTGCACCTGAGACAGGGCAATCGCAAGCACAAACACAGGCTGGGCAGAGACTGGATGGAGCAGTCATGAGGAGAAGGACTTGCGGGTGTTGGTTGATGAGAAGCTCCCCATGACCTGGCTTCAGAGTGTGCTTGAGCCCAGAACCTGCCAGTGTGCTGGGCTGCACCCCCACAGTGTGAGCAGCAGGTCAGGGAGGGCATGTTTTTCTCCACACAGAATCCCTCACTAAAGCAGATGCTGAAGAATCCCCAAACCTCCAACAAGCTTCTACACTCTTTTATTGGTGGTTTTGATTTCAAATATCATCATTGCAGTAGTTGTGATGCTGAAATACCACAAACACAAAGCAGGACACAGCTACCAAAAACTCCAGAGCTCCTATTAACTGCTTCAGGATATGTTGGATTCCTGTCAACTTCTGTTCAGATTTGTCACCCAGAGAGGGGAGAGAGAAAAATCCCAAACCAGCTCAAAATCAATAAACCAACAGCACTGGAATGATGCTTGGAAACAGATCTCAACTATTTTTTCTAATTAAAAAACCTCTCAACTGAGTATTCTTCCCTTGAATCACTGAAATGAAGAATGTAAGTGCCTACTTCAAGGTGTTTAGAAAACATCTGAAAACATAACAGGTATAAAGTGAATGTAAAGTACAAGATAATTCAGGTCTTTTTCTGAGAACAAACAAACAAATCCCTATCTTTTCAAATCACTATGAAACTGCTGTTGGCACAAGTTAAGCTAAAGGAGAACTGTGAGATACCTGTTCAAAGCAAATTATCCTTTCTGCAAACTCTACTCCAAGCAAGCGTAGATGTGATAGTCTTTAAAAGACATCAGTTTTCCTGGAAATGAAAATACAAGGCAAACCAGATAAAGATACTGGAATCTGCGTGCCTGTGCTGCCTGTGAAGCCAATGCTTGTTTTCCCATCAATAGCTTTTGCTCAATGCTTTTCAAGACACCGAATAAATCAATGTCTGTGCACTCAACTCCTAGTAAGTCCCTATCCGATCCAAGTTAGATGATACAACCCAGAATTCAAAAAGCAATAAACAGAATGAAGTATGAAGCTTGACATGCCACAAAAGGACTCTGAGTCACGTTTCCACCACCTCAAATGACAGAACTGATCCCAGCAGGTTAAAGTAAATATGATGCAACAAGGTGCTTCATGAGCTTAAGGTTGATGACATGCAGCAGACGCTACCCACTCCAGCATGTCCTAGGCGGCAATGAAGTCCCCTTGAGAGCAGCCATAAATGAAGTAATTATGTTTCTTAGGATAATGAAACATTGATAAATACAAGTCTGCTGAGTGTACATTCATTCCAGTTATTCCTGCATGGCTCAATTAATGTAGGAGTTAAAAGTTTAATATTAGTCTGGATTTAGGCATCAATTGAGGAACAAGACTGTTAACTGAGGCATCTGCACAGCCAGTGAGGCTTTCAAAGAACCCAGGCTGGGGTTCAACATAGTTCATCTTTCTAAACCCAACTCCTTCAATAGATCCCAAGTCAGGCAGTGCCAGTATTACCCTTTCCCTTAGAGATGGAATAAAAAAGATCTTTAAAAGAAATGCCACTAAAATAATCAAAAAGCACAAAGAAACTACATCCTGTTCTACCCCTCAAACATTACACAACAAACATCAAGACAACAGAACAGTGAAG
>WYDI02010059.1:0-104087 GCA_009867235.2 Psittacus erithacus | reverse complement strand
TCTCCTTAGTGAAGCCATGCTGGCTGTCACCAAGCACCTTGTTGTTTTTCATGTGCCTTAGCATGCCTTCCAGGAGACTCTGCTCCAAGATTTTGCCAGGCACAGAGGTGACACTGACTGGTCTGTAATTCCCTGGGTCATCCGTTTACCCCTTCTTGAAAATGGGGGTTATATTTCCCTTTTTCTAGTCATCGGGAACTTCACCTAACTGCCATGGTTTTTCAAATATGATGGGCAGTGGCTTAGCATTCACCAGCTCCTTCAGGACCCTTGGATGGATTTTATCAGGTCCCATGGACTTGTGCACGTTCAGGTTCTTCAGATGGTCTCGAACCTGATCCTCTCCTACAGTGGGCCTAGGGTCTTCATTCTCACAGTCCCTGCGTCTGCCGTCCAAGACTTGGGTGGTGTGGTCAGAGCATTTGCCAGCGAAGACTGAGGCAAAGAAGTCATTGAGAACCTTGGCCTTGTCCAAATCCAGGGTAGCCAGTTCTCCTGATAGCTTCCGGATGGGGACTAATAGCTTCCGGAGGCATCATTTTACAAGTACCATTTAAAATTGAAGTTACCCAGTTAATCCAAGCTTCAAAAAAACCAGAAACTGGGTGTCTGTTTTGGGCAACCACTTTGTTTTCCCTAACCACAAAACTTCTCTGCTTCATAAATCACAGATGTAAGGTAAAGCAGAAAGACAACTGCTTCCTCTAGGCTTAGCATTAAACCCCTTGAATGCTTATTGTCTGACTGCACTGGGGAGCTGTAAGCCATGTTGAAACAGGACAGGAGGCAGCAAGAGTGCTCAAAGGAGAGTGAAGCAGTTTGTCTTCTGCACTGACAGTGCAAAGAGGCAGTATCTCACATTGCCTCCTCATACAGTCTCTTCTGATTTGTTTCTTTCTTCAGTAATATCCAATCTTGCATTTTTCAGAAGCTAGCAGGAATGTGTGGGCAATTCTGACTAGTCAAGCTTCCATCACACAAGGAATTTCTGCTGGGATTGCTGGACATCTAGAGCTTCCCAGAAGAAAAACATCTCATTTCTAAGATTTCTTGTACAGCAACACTTTTGAAGCTATCACGCATCATAAACTCAATTTTTGCTATATGAAAAATGACTATATTGGTAAATTAAACAAACTCTGTATGAGCATCTGTCTGTGAGCATCAAGGACTTTTACAAATACTACGTAATTGCAAAGCAATCCTCAGGTAAGTTATGAGGAGAAATACACAACAGATCATCATCGAAAAAAGAAAAATAGCCCTCTAGTTTACTCTTGCAGTACTTTGAATGTTTTAAGTCCATGACACTGCAGTTAAATATTTGTAGACTTCAGCCTGAAAAAAACTAAACAATTGTCAGATTTTGGTAAATTCAAGGAAGTTCAGGGATGAACCTTCTAACAGAGACCTGAGGATATATAGAGGCAATATGTTAGGTTTACTGAGGTCTAAGTAAGTAACTATATTGAGGTCTGTACAACAGGAAATGGTAATTTAACTTCAATATTCCACAGTATTTTCAGGCCTTACTCAGAGTAAGTTATGTGAAACAACTGAGATACATAGCACCGAACAATGCAATAGAAATCAATACAGATTTAAGCAAACCTAACATTTTACACTATTGGTCCCCTTCTGGAAGTCATATTACCATCACACTCTCAAAATCACATGCTTATCAAACTATAGAAAATTTGGCATAATATTAAAAATGCTGATGGAACTGTAAACATATGCCACAGCCGATAAAAATATTTTCACCTTGACAGCACGGGCAAAATTACTTAGAGATCCCAACCTCTCTGACTTAGTGAGCTGTTTCTTTCCTTTGTCTTTTCTTGACAATTTGGAGAAAATCTAGCAGATGCAACAAAGTGGCAAGTCAAATGGAGTGGTTAAAAATCACTGCAGTTTAACTTAAACACTTGAAATACCAGCACATGTACAAAAGAAAAGAAAAAGATAGTGTAAAAATAAAAAATCATATTCAAAGACAAAACCTCCGTTAACTTCTCACTAGTCTCTGACCGAATTCCTTAAAAAGAAATCACGCCTGGTATGTTTTGAGGAAAGTCATTCACACGCACAGAGAGAAATAATTTTCATGGGATAATCCCCACTGCTCATGAGAAGCGTTTATACATGAAGTGCAAGTGGATGCCACTGCAGGGCCTAGTTTTGTCCTTAAGCAGAAATTCAGAGTGCCTCAATCCCTTTTTTCCCCATATCTTTCTATATCGGATTGGTTGGTAGGAAGCAAGCTTGAACTAGCAAGTAATATGATGTGCTTGTTTTCATCTCTTCTATCTTTGTTCTACTTTAAGACTTTCCAAATTGGTTATTACTTACGTTAATTTAATTTATGTGCCATCTAAAGTATGAAGTGGACTCTGGGCAATAAAAGTTATGCAATCAGAGATCAAACTCCTTTGTCACACTGTTTACATCAGACTGCTGCTCCTTTTCTTGAAAACAAAGTCAACATTGGACTGGCCAATAGCCCTGCCTAGCAGATATGCTGCCAGAGATGTATGTGGGAACGGGGCCAGTGACTGTCCTCATTTATGATATATCCCCTCCTGTCCTGCAATTCTGCTGTTATCTGGGTCTCAGCCAGCTGATCCCTTCATGATCTGTAGAGTACTGGAGGAAGGCGCTGCTTTTAGGACAGTATCTCAGGTGTGCTCAGAGAGAAGATGTGTTGCACACAAGGTGGCTGTTGCCCTGACTCTTACCTATTTGTATGGAGAGCTCCTACATGGGGCAACAATGTACCAACATGGCTTTGCAAAGCTGGGTGAAATTTTCCTGCTAAATATTTTATTAGGAAAAAAAAAAAAGAAAAAGAAAAAATAATAACAGAGATTCAGAAACACTGAAGTGTTTGGTGAACTGGTGCCTGCTCTATCTGATGCTGTCCGCATTTTGTTTTAAAATGTCATTCATGTTTCTTCATATTTAAGGAAATACTCAAGCTGAATTGTATCCTTTCAAGATGGACATCATAAGCTGATAGATTTCATACCATTTTTCATTCAACTTATGAACTGCCAAAAACTTTGAAAGTTATTTAAAAAAGAAAACAACTGGGAAAATTTTTTTCATAATTTGAGCTCTGTGCATTTCATTCCTTACAACACACAATTCAGAGTATCTAAGGGGCATTATCTGCATTGCAGACTCTATACAGATATGTATACAGATTTTTCATAGACATTAACATCATCAGCTGCAATAAAAGCAGCAAGCTTTATTGTTATCCTTATTATCATTATTAACCTTGAAAATCCCTTAAAGACACTTGATCCTCTTTTTGTCTTAGGTTACATTCACTGCTTTTCATTTGGATTCTGTTACTAGCAGTTCTATTCCTAGCCAACAAAAACACTGAAAAACCCCTCAAAGCCCATCTTCACATTCACATGTAAACTGCTAAACAAGACTGAAATAGTGCCTCTGAACCTTTGCATGCAGCTAGCTGCACTTTTTTTAAACTCAGCCCACTGCTATCTTACCATCAAATGTATGATTAAAACACCTGTATAAAGGCTGTAGAAAAAAAAACTTCAGTATTTTAAAAAGTCGAAACTCTTTTTTTTTTTTTAATAAAACTATTTTATAAAAGATTCCGGATTAAAAAATTTCTCACCCATAATGGATTTAGAGATATGATACTTGTGTTTGAAATACTGTGCTGGATTCAAAGAAGAGTCTCTGCCCGTATTTAGATGCACAGACCTACTTTGTCTTGACTGTAACTACACTGAAGCAAGTAAAATATTAAAGGTGATCTGTAAAAGAAAAGAGTGAAAAGAAAAATTCAGTTCTGTGTTTGCGGGGAAAAATTAAGAATGGTTAAAAAATATCTTTTACATTATTGCAAATTCTTCAGTTGCTTGAGAAAAATAATACCATGAATGGTTTGTATGAAATACTATAACGTACTGGCCAGATTTCAAAGTTCTCTTACTACAAAACATTTTGATCTGCTCTTTGAAACTATGTTACAGTTATTAAAAGTATCAGGAAAAAGGCCATAGCACGAGAAACTGCAAAATACAACAAAAAAATTGTGACATCTTGAGCAGCCATTTGAGTAGATGATTGTATATGACAAGACGGTTCTGCTCCCCCCCCGCCTTCATACTTGGAAAAGCCTTGTGCAGATCCAGCTATTTCTATTCTTCCCCATTTTATTTCTGTTCTTTGAAGTTTTAAACTAGATAGCCTGAGCTTCCAAACGAACACTTAAAAATTGAATGAGTTGTCCCATGCTGAGCAGGCTATCTCATTCAAACAAAGATTAAAGCTTATGTTAGTTAAGGAAAAGACTGCTTTGGAAAAGAAATAAAAATAATTTCAGGTCTACCAAAATTAAGCTAGATCCTCTGACTCTAAACAAAGGGGGCTTTTTTCTTCTGTGAGACAGGAATTCATTCCTGTACCACAGAATGAGAGCATTCTTCCTCTGGATGACTGCAGATATTCTAAGCCTTCCTAGATAATCCCGCAAATTCAAGAAAGTCACAAGCTGTGGATCTCATCAGGCAAGAAGTATATGAAGAGTAATAAAATTCAAGTTTAAGGCTGATATTCTCTTACAGGTAGGCATTTATGCAGAAATGTTTAATGTGAAGATAAGTAGACTTTTTTTCCCACTCTTGATAGTATTTTGGCCTCACTCGATTTGCTTTTTCTGTCATAACTTTGATATTATTTCAACTCAGTGTTTTTACTTGCACAAAGTAAAACTTGTGGACACACTGTGAATCAGATAAAAAAGCAAATAAAAATTGTCTTCAAACACAGCTCAGTTAAATAGAGTCAGAATTACCAGTAGGTATTTCTATAAAACACTTCATAAAAAGTACAACAGAAACACACCTAAGCTACACTTATTAAATACATTTGACATATTTTGAAATTATAGTTCTACAAGACATGGATGACATAGCCAACTAAAATCAAGATTATACTTTTGGAAAGCAGTAAATTCTCCTAAACACCATGCTACTTATATATAGGAAATAGCCCAAACTACTGTTATTACTGCACTGCTATCTCTGTTAAAAATAATCTAGGTAGAAACTGCAAATAGGAAAGCAAATGAATAATTTTGAGTACAAGTCAACCAACCACATAACAGAAGGCAGTCAAAATCTTATTTCATGGAAAAGGAGAAGAGCCACATGTAACACAAACTCAGCAGAGCAGCAGGCCATTGTTTGAAAATACTAGCCCTTATTAGGAAATCTTTTGGAAGATGAGTAACTGGAACTGAATTATGTTTCTATTAAGGGTAGTGAATTCCTCAGCTAGACGGCAATGGTAAATAAAAGAGAACACGCTTATATTCACTCAACAGTTTCAAGGAATTACGTATCATTACTAGAACAAAGAGTTCCTCTTACAAAAATAATCAGGTCTTTTTCTTTGTTTGCAATACTCTTCTTCATCCATTTGCTCGTGTCCCCCTTCCTTCTGTGTAAACATTTGAGTGCATGCAGGACCTCTATGAAGCATTTGCTGGCTTCAGGGGACTGCATTTTGCTGTGAGGGTGTCAGTTAAGTTTAGAGCCCAGATCCTGTCTCTGTCTCTAACTAACCCTGCTGCAGCACTACAGACTCTCTTTAGCTTGGCTGAAAAGAAAAATCCATTTAATGTCAATCTCCCTCCATTCTTCTTTTTGTGCAACAGAGCCACTGTCCTCACAGATCACCACAAGGACACAAAGCAAGCACTAATGGCCTGCCCTGGGAAAAACAACAAACAGGACAGGATAGTGAGGAGTGTCACAGAGATAATACTGAACAGCAAAACAAGGCTAATGAGTGAGCTGAGGACAGGGCACCACACTTCTGCTAGGCTGCAGAAAGTTATTTGTCAGGGACTCACAGTCTAACATTAAGAAAAATACTTGCAAAGTGTGCAGACTTCAGGTAACAAAACGGATGTATCCGTAGGTAAGGAAGCTCATGTGTAAATGGTAGGTATCCTCGAAGAGATAAATGCCTGATGCCAGTAAATACCTGAAAATTCTCCTATACAACACAGTGAATTACTGAAGACTAAACTAAACCTGTGGAGTAACTGCACAGCTGTAAACTCCTGGGAATTCCGACTCTCAAGATAATTTTCTGAATCTACATTAGAAAAGTTGAGATCGTAGCATTTCAGCTGGATGAACAGGAGATGGCAACAAAAAAGAACAACAGAAAAGAAATCCTATGAACACAGCAATGGGATATTATATTACATAAAACCCCCTAAAGTGCTGTTTTGTCCTTAGTGTGTTAACTGCTTTGAGGGGTTTAAGATACCTCTCTCTCTCTACTTACAGAAACTTTACTGTAATTTCAAGACAAATACAAAATTTATTCGTCATTTATAACTGTTCTTGTACCACAGCTTCTGATGGTGTTGCCCTTTAGCTTCAAAAGCTCTTCTGCTTTTTAGATGTTTACTCTCATTGCATTCATACAGAATAATTTTATCCATGTTCAGCCTTCATTTTTATAGGCTGAACAAATCAGGCAATAAATCATCCTTCAGGGTCTCAATTCCCACAGAAATCCAGCATTCATTTTCTTGAATGCTGAGTGACCAGTATTCCAGATGAGCTGTCAGCTGTGCCTCATTCAGTGATGTTAACATTTTCATAGCTCTCCCAGGGAACATCTTACCAGATGCACCCAGGATAGAATTTGCCTTTTCCCTGGCCAGATACTTACACATAGCTTACATTCAGCCTATGATTTTTATTATATCCATGTCTTCCTCCTCCTCCTGTTTTTTCTAGATAACAGAGCTCCCAGACTGCATCTGGAAATTTTCACTAGTCATTCTGAAAGGAATGATAGTGCAATCTGCATTATCACATTTTATCTGACTTCTATTACTCTAGTCCTAAAGTTCATCGGTCCTTCCTCTGTATCACCTGGAACCAACATATTTTCTGAATCAATATCATCAGCACATTCTATGAGCATACACACTATCTCTCATTAAAATATTTACAAGATCTGCCTGTGCTTTTTATCTTAAAAAGTCAGTATGCACTCTCTGGCTCTTGTTTTAATAAAACCAGCTGATGCCTGCCTTCTAACAAGTTTGCTCCTGACATCCAGTATTCCTTGCTAATATCCATGCTTTCCACTCAATCTAATAATTAAGAGATGATTCATTGAAGTCTAGATAAGTTTTTTGAACTTTTGTCTACCACTCAGCTTTCTTATCAGATAAATGTAATTTTTAAATAAACATGATTTCTTTCACAAACATAATAAAAGATATGAAAAAATGTTATAAGTTAAAAGAATCATGTTCAGAAATGCAGCTTTTTCATTGCTTATAATTGAAACTCAGACAATCAAAATGAGTTGTGGAAATAAAAAAAGCCTGCCCACTGCAAGAAAAGGTTGTGAAAAAGTAATAAAATCATGAAAAGAAGCAATGGCTTTCTCAAGAAAGAAAACAAACAACCCCTCCTTATCCCAAAGGCCTCCCCCCTCCAGCATATTTCACTTCTGATTTATTATCTGCTTTATCTGCCTGCACTATCTAGACCTGCATGAAACTTCTTGCTGCACCATAAAATTACTACAAGGATGGACAGAAAATTCTCTTTGCTAGTATTCCTGAAGATTATGAGAATGAAAACCTGAGATTTATTTTTTCCTAGCAGTGTCTACTCCGAAATGCTGTAGTTCTGAGCCTGAAAGACTGCTTTACTCTGATTAATTTCCGTGTTTCCCAGGCAGTGTTATTTTTACCACATCATAGTTGTGCTTGCTAACAGTCATGAAGTAGTTCCAGTGAACCATCATACTCTCCACCATTGGAGGACAATTTGTATAATGATGGGGTCTTTTCTAAACATTCACCTAAACTTCGGTTATCCAACGAAACCGTAACAGAAAGCCTTCTTAAGGTCAGTCTCAGAAGGTGAATTGTTTTGAGCCAGTAATGGGAACAATATACATTCAAAGTCTCATCTTTCTCTTACATGAGATCACTAATATTTCTCAAGCAACATCAGTGGAAAACTAGTAAGAATACTGACATTAATGGTGTTGAGCATCTTGGAAAACAAAAGTAGTCTCAAAGAACTAAGATTTGTAAAGAAAAAAAAAAGCCCACATCTTGAAAGGCTCACCAGTCACATCTCTGGTAGTTTTGTTCATATTTATCTCAAAGCTGTTATTTTCAGTCTTTCTACCTGTACTGTTTAGTATGTTTTGGATATCTTAAGTAAACATTCCCAAACTATTTTGCAATTACTTTGAAATGCTTACTGTCGATGCTTTTGAGAGGAAAGCCATCAGAAGTGGAGTGGATAAAGAATGGAATTCCTTCGAGTCCTTCTTTTAAAACAAACAAAATCACAGCCAGCCATCCTTCCATTTGCCTTAAAGAGAAAAATCCATCTTGCTGACTCAGCAGACAACTACATCAGGCTGAGTATGTCATAGAGATGTGGCACGACCAAATCTCTGATAGCAAGATGGTGAAGATATTGTGTCAGAATGGTTGCTAAGCACTGTTAGCACTTAAAAAGAACAAGTGAAGCATGCTCCTACTAGCAGATGACCTTTCTAAACCTCCAGCTGCTGACCAGGTGTTAGAAAGTAAAAGGATGGAACCCTTTCGCCTTCCTAAGGCATACCTCTGCATGCACCAGGAGAACTGAGAGAGATCTAGAAATGGGAATACTTCTGTTTATTTGAGATTGAGCTTTTTCTGTTCTCCAGAACAGATCTCACTGGTGACCATTACCTATATCCACTTTGAAATGCATTATTATGTCTCTATTTATGGTACAAATTCTGTAACAGAATTCTTTCTTCCTACAGCAGCAGCTTTTATCTCTATAAAAACAAACCCAGGACCCCAAATCAAAATTCAGGGATCAATACTGCCCTTAGTCACTTAGTGGTTGGGAATTAATATAAGAATATCTTTAGGGTAATAAAGTGCTGTATCACAAAAACAGAACACTAGATGATGTTTTCCTATCATCATCTGTTTTCCTGCAATTCTCTTATGATTTAAAGTTTAGATGCTGTAATTATTTAGAGAATCTGCAGTTATATATTTAATTTTTATATATGCATATATCGACACACAAAAATATAGGCTTGCAAAGAAAGCTACGAAAGTTGGATTATAACTGAAAATTTACTGAATATGCCTGGAGCTATTTTCATTCTTCTGGGGTCTTTCTGAGGGCTTTGCTGCTCTTTTACTTTTTTTTTTTCCTTTTCCTTTTTCTTTTCTTCTTTTTAACTGTGATAGCAGGGCTGGATTTCTATTAGGAATACTGCCAGAAGATTACAAGCTTTTTCTGATGAACTATAAAATCTATCCGATTTGTGGGCACAATGAACAAAGCGCAGTAAATAAAGATTTCGTTATTTCAATGAACAGTTATTAAAAGTATTATGAAATCTTGAACACAATCAAAAAGAAGGTGCAGCAGAAAGATACACTTTTCCTTGCAGATTTACACAAAAACAAAGCCCAATTCTTTCGCTAACAATCTTATAAGGCACATATTCAGCATAAATATTTCCCAACAGTATTGAAAAAGGTTGAACAAAATAATGTGATTACAGGTCCTTTCTAAATCTAAGATGTAAGTGGATCTGCCGCATATATGCAAAGTGGTCCACGCGTGTATCTACGGACCTACACATGCATGCACAGGCTTACGCACACACACATTCCTTTTTTCAATTGAAAAGACAATAAAATCTTAGAAATAATAGCTACCTAGTAGCAGTTTCATACACATCACTTCTATTTTTATATAAGATTAAACTTGTACAGTATGCTAAAAGCAAGAATTACTTACAGATAGTAAAATTCAGCCCTTATTGACAATTTCTTCAAATGAAAACAAGCAAGATGGAAATTAATTTTACTGGTTTTGAAAACAGTAGTAAACCAGAATTTCAGGTCTACATGTGCCACAAAAACATGGAAGCTCCCATATTCAAGAAATATCTGACCTTTTGTTTTATTTTTTCTTTTCTGAGTTTTTAGAAACAAAGGACTATATTATGTCATGCAGACCTGACTTCCAATCACGCAAATAATAGGAAAAAAATCTAAACTGGCAAAGACAGGAAAAACTAAGAAGGCTGCACATACATTTCTGTATTTTTTATACTTCCTTTAAAATACCTGCTCTGTGTCAACAGCATACCTTCGGTTGCTGAAGATCGATAACAAAAGTTCATACCTGACACCATTTTTTGGAGGCCCGTACACCTCCACACCAGTTTTAAAACTCAGATTTTGGCTATTAGAACCAATTTTCACAGCATCAATTTTAAAGACCTTGTTTATATTGTACTGTCAAACCAGATTTTTGTTTTAAATCTCAGTAATGGAGACCTCACTAAGACACTTAGGCATAACACATTAAAATGAATTAGACCTTTTCAGATTTCTCCTTCCCTCTTGTGCACTACAGGAAGGAAGGAAAGTCAGTGCCTGATTTAGAGCATGAGTATCTACTCTCCAGCAAAAAACCTATCAAGTGCCGTGCATACTGCTCTAAAAAATTTGTTAATTCAACTCACTGATCTGTGACATAATTTAATTAACAAAATTGTGACTGATAAAACGTGCCACATTTTATTTGCTCTGCTTATACCCCAGATAGTACTGTTTGCCTGAGCCATGGAAGGGCAAAGTAAATATCACTCTCAACTCTGTTTTACAATCAAACAATACATAATCATACTTTTCATATTTGATTTGCTGTTTGAGTTTCATTATAACTTTAGGTGCGTCATTCCTTGCAAAATTCCCATCTCCTTGAAATTTACACCAAGCAAAATTTGGAGAGCTAGAGTATCTTTCCATGATGAATGGGAACATCTGAGCTTTAAACAGATAATGCTGAAAAATGTTTCACAGTCACAGTTTAGATTTTAAGTTATTTACTAACTTCACTGAATTAGGGTTCATGCAAGGTAAATGTTTAGTAGCCCCCTGTGCTTTCCTTTTAGGCATACAGCCCTGGTTCCTGGTCAGAGCTGCACTACTAAGGTGGAACAAACTTTTCTCTGTTTTGGCAATTCCTATTTCAATGCCATTTAGGAGTTAAAAGGAATGCTAGATCAAACCACGAAAACATTCTGGAAAATACTTAAAATATTTTCTTTATAGTAAGGGGAGTAAAACACCAACCTTAGATCCTTTCTGCAGTACAGTAACACTTTTTATTACTTTGAGAGCATGTCACTGATTCTGATGCATCTAAATTACCATCTTCCTGTATAAATAATATTCAGGCAGACTGAATTTTTGAACAACACAATATCAGTTATAGTTCTGGGCTTCAAAGATACCTACTGCATCTATCGTTTAGTCCAACTACCTGAAAATACTCTTTCTGGCTCCAAATTCATAAATGAGCTGTGTGGAAAAGTTTTTTACAATCTTTTTGTTAACGCTGACCAAACTTCACATTTGAAAGAATCACTTCTACTGCTCATCTGGCAATAAAGGAAAAGAAAGGGAAAAGGGTAAGATAGTTGATGACATAAATAAACAAAATTGCTACTTACCTTAGTTTAGATTGCCCTGACTATGTGAGAGGATTGCTGCAATATGTGTGTATATGCGTTCTATGATAGGCTGAAGCTTTTCCTCTTTCTTCTCCTTCTTTTAGCAAGAAACCCCCCCCCAGGCCAGATCCTGCTCCCACTGAAGACAAGAGCAAAAATCTTCACTGGGGTTCAATAGGAACAGAACGGGGATTTTAAAACAGTTTTGGTTTTTTTCCCTTTTGTATCTTTCAGCCTGAGCTTTTGTTCCTTCAGGCTATGCAGATATGAAGCTTTTAAGATTTCTGAAGACGCAAAAAAGAACTGGAAGTCTTATGTTCCTAATGAAGCATCATGCTGTCATCTAATTTGTCTGAAATCACTGACCCCAAATTGCCACTGTAGTTTTTAAGAAAAAATATTGGATTTAATCTTGACTAAGAAATCAAAGGAGGTTTTTTGAAAACATTTGTTGCCATTACAGGTACAAGCTATTATCAAAGTTACATAACTGCCACTCATTTGCTCAGATTTCAATTCCACCGTTTGTACTCAACTCTTGTGCTAGAAGAAATTCCATATACATAAAAATCTGCTCTTAGTCGAACCGTCATCTACTGTTCATAACCACATGCTTGTTTTTGCATTTCCTTGCCTAACTTCAAAGCCTAACAAGGCTTTGAAGCGATAAAAAGATTTTTCATTGATCAAGACAGAACATTTTTATGGTACATATTCTACAAAGCATTAGTATATTGTTTCTTACAGATGTCTAAGAAAATTAATATCTTAGAAATTTATTCACAGCTGGAAAGTCTTATCTCCTGAGTGATCCACATCCTTATACATGTAACACAGATGCCACGGGTGAAATAACCACTTTTGGTGAAGGTCCTATTTCCGAAGAGCGTGTGTATCACTCACCTGTTTGGCTAAGTTGAGATGTGCTTCTGCTCCTTCGAGACACTATGGCAACCACTTTGGCACTAAGGCTGGAACGCCTTTTCTTCCCACCTGTTCCAACCATGCCGACAGCCGTGTCTGACTGACTTCCGTCATTGTGCTCCAGCTTATACATCTCTCCACTCACACTTGTGCTCTTAGTGATTCTCCCTGACGTCCCCATCCGTCTGCCTTGCATTTTAGGAGTAAATGTACTACAGTTACAAAGTAAAAACAAACATGTTAATTTGTCGGTGCAATAGCATTTCCAAAAGCATTTTTTTTTAAATCAGTAAAGTCTTGACACATTTTCATTTATTTGATTCACAAATAAAAGGTTAATTTGATGCTCCTCAGAGTATATATTTCCAGTATTACAATTTGTTCTTCACTTCTTTTAGGGAAATAAATAAAATGAACACTTTCCCATGTTTGTCAGAGTGACAGAGAGACACACAACATTTAAAAGTCATGTGGACCCTTATTGTCTATATTCCCAGAACACAGGAAGCAATAAACCAACAAAAGAAAATGAAAATGGACTAAGAGAATATATGTAGGTATCCTCTTGGTACAGCTCACTAAAGCCTTAAGACCTAATAGATATGAAGATATCACCTTCTATATTTTCATACTTCACAGAAAGAGATAATATGTAGCATTTTTTACGTCTTCACTCTCTCACTTCCTTAAATGTAAATGCAATAATCACAGTATGAAAGGCAAAATAATTTTGAGACAAAACCCTTAATGATCCCCTAGAATTTTCATTGATTGACACAAAGTTTAATTGCTCTGGCAGTTCTGTTTGATTTTCTTTAGCTATCGCATTGCTTTTGAATGTTTCTATACAAAACTTTTTCTGCTCCTGCACATACAGGCCGTATAAAGTATTCTGATATACGCTCTAGAGAACAGTATCAAACACACACAGGACATACCAATACACGGTCCTAACACGGCTGCAACCAAACAATGCCCTAGCTCCAATGGCAATACAAAGATAGTTATCACTCTGCAGAGACACAGAAATTTAAGCTGCAGCCTGACTCACTTCAAACGTAGTTATGAAATCAGGCTATTAAATGGGAAATTACTTGATCTTGTATTACTTCTTAGTAGACCTACTGTCAACATATTAATTTTAGGGATTTTTTTTTTTTTGGTTATTTTGTAGTTCTGTAATTTGAAATCAAATTTTGAATGTATTTGTTGAGCAACAGTCCTGCTGTCCCTCCCAGCAGGTTCCTTTCCCAGCAGACATGATGGCCTGCTCCCGTCCCCCTCGTCCACATGAGATATATAGAGGTCAGAACTGTATGCTTCTTTATGTCATGACAAGTTTCAGACAGACAGGAAATCTTGCTATCTTCTATAGCAGAAGAACTAACATCCTGTCATTTCTATGGATCTGGGCCCTGCTAAAGCTTAAATCAGTCCTGTCTAAAGACAGATCCAGGAAAGAATAAAATAACATACACTGAAATTATGTTTTACTGACAGTTACCAAGATTTACTAATGCGTGACCATAGGTAAGAGCTGATAAAAATAGACAATATTTTTTGATGAAGAAGCTGCAAAAGTAAAGTCCGTCGACAGACAGCACTTAGTAGAGAGATAATTATTAGTCTCTGCGTGGGCTTTTAACTATTTGCAGTGCTTAGGATCTGCTGCTCTTAAGTATAGAAAGAATAAAACAGCAACCACCTTCAAACAGGAGGAGGTGCTGTAATGCACTGAATTACTCAAGAACACATTTTTGTGAATCATCTGAGGCACACTGAGCTTAAAATAAGTTCCCTCTTGTTCTCTTCTATCCCACTGTATCTTTAGCAGCAGGCTTTAAGGCAAAAATATAGGGACATATGTATGTTGATGTTTCTATGTAAAAAATTCCATTGCATTTTGTTGTAGATCTCCCCCAGCACACACCCCCTCACATGTATATGAATGCAAACACACATACTGATTCCACCATTCTAGGAAGAATTTCAGCTGCACTTTTTGTTCATTAAAAAAAAGCCCAAACAAAGCAAAAAGACCCCCAAAATAAAAATACCATCTTTCACAAACATGCAGCCATGAAGAAAGAGATTTTGTGTGAGGCAAATGTGTTCTGTTCACTGAAAAATAGTATCAAATTGAAAAAAAATGCCCTAAAATATTTCCTGTTTTCAAAACAGAGTCTCAGTTGTTTTTTGTTGTTTTTGTTTTTTTTTTTTTTAAGGGAGATAAAAATTAATGTCTTGGCTTTAACACAGAATCACATCCCTAGCATAGTAGAGTGTTTATTTGATAGGCTACATATACTACTGCTTTTTAAAGTTGCAACGATCACTAAATGAGGATAATTTTATGGCTGGTCACAGAAACTTTACAAAATATCTAACCTAGCAGCTACATTTTTGTTTTGTTTTGTATAAAGTAACACAGATTTCTTTCTTTACCTCTCCACAAACACTGCAACATGAAAAAGCCATGAACTGAGATTGCCAAATAGGAATAATTGTTTTTCAAATAGTAAATAAATTTAAAAAAAACAGTGATGGACAATAATTCTGCTAAAAAATATTTTTCTGCAATTTGAGAAGATTTATTGGAATTTACCTTTGGGGCTGGACACTGGTCAGCAGCTCTACCACAGAATTCTGGCTATGGCCACAGAATCTTAGGAAATGTTTTCTCTTTAAGAAGAAGCAATGCTACTAACACGCACGCTTATCAGGAAAACCTTAAAACTAAACATCAGATGTACAGTGTGATAATACTGTCTGAACACGCAGTCAACCTCCACCACTAGTCTGGATTGCTGTCACACAATCCCCATATCATACAGAAACCTTGATCCCTAATTCACTATATCACAGTTTGCCAACTTCATTCTACATCAGCTAGTTTCCAACACTGAGTCCGTTTTCCTCCTCTGCTGAGGAAACAAGGCCCCATAATTGTGCCCACAGGGTGGTAGAAGGCAATGCCATTGACTAGTTTGCTTCCCTAGAGGACTCTTTGTCATTTCAAAGAAAGGGCAAACCAAAAGTAAAGCCTGATACTTGAATGGGCAGAATCGCACATGCCTCATTTTCAGGGGTCCTACCTTCTCCTGTGATTAGACATGAATAATTCCTTTCCACATGGATAATTCTTTTCCAGCAGCACTTGGAATTGGATTTCAGTGACTATTTCTGTGATGCTACTCGAAGCTTTCTGTAGTCACCTTGTTCCAATTTTGAGCCATGGGTCTGCTGTCAATTCTGGAACTCTCTTGAGTTTATGCATTAATAATTTAGTAAGACAGAGGGAAGAAACTGAAAATACTTCTGTTAAGAGCATCTGTTGACATTTGAGCATTTTGACATATTTGCTGACATACTAATCTGTAAATGAATAATTTACACAGATAAAGTATAAAATCTGCCATGCAAATAAAGGAATAATTGTTTATTATGCTACTGACTTTGCTCTACTGAATTTCAAGTATTTATGAATATAACAGATACTAATCTTAAAATGCTTTTGTGCCAGTCTTCACTTTTTTTTACAATTGAGCTGAAATGATGTAATCTCACATTTAATGATCTACTAAATGTAAGCTGAAATGATCTAATCTCTTATTTAATAAGATCTTAGGAGACAATGATGTCCATCAACTGAGAAATAAGAACTGATAGGATCACAGAAACCTATATTTGATATATTAACACCCTAATTCGAGGACAATGAAATACTTTCTGAATAACAGACAGATACATTTGTTTTTCAAAGACTCAAATAAATATAGAGTCAAAGACTAATACAAATTTCAGTTTTCATTCTTTGTGACAGGTAGAGGGAACTACAAGAATCACCTTAGCAAAGATAAAGATTGAGATGTTTAGAATTCAGATTAATCTTGTACTTGTTTTTACCTTGCAAATATCAAGTTCTACTTTCCTAGGAAATATGTTCTAGTGTGTTAGTACAAAAGAGTTGTTAGTTTGCTATAAACAGGCTTAATGGGACAGCACCAGGGATCAAATCTTACAGCTGTCCAATACTTCCCCTTGTCATATCTAAGCAAACAGATTAAGATTCCTTTGCATTCATCTAATTCCTGAGCTACTTTATTATTTGACATTAATTGCAACAGTATGAAAAGAACAGGTATTTAAAATTCAGTCTTCCCAATCCATCTAATTGAGTACCCTCAGAACACAGTATTTTTCCATTCCACTGCTGGCAACCACTTGGAGAAATAGCTCCTAGCTCATATGGTTACTTTTTTCAATATAGTTGGCGTTTCATTTATGAAGCATAAAGAAGCAAAAGGTATACATGAATTTACATATATCCTTTTGCACTTAACCCTTCTGATAACAACATAACTAAACATTTATTCTCCATTACTGGACTTGCTAGGTTTATTGACACATTCATTTAAATGCAGATGCAAGTTTTCGCAGGCCTGTGGCTAAAATTGGCAAATTATTAAGTTACATTGCTGATCCAAACTTGGTTATCATTATACAATAAATAAATACTGTTTTCAGTAGCAGGATTATTACGAGTAACGTTTATCAATATACTCCATTTATTCTGAAAAGAAATAATTCACTACATTTTTATTTAAAATTATTCTACCATCTTTAGCAATTCTTTCAACAAATAGTTCTGCCAAAATTTCATGCTGTTTCTAATTATGGACATAACAACATCATCAATGTGTAGATGAAGAACAGTTACAGACAATCTATCTGTGCTTCTGTTCTACTTCACAGATACTTAGCATGGAGAAGGAGTCACTTGATTTTTAATTAATCTATTTTTTTTAATTGAAGTAAACTGCCAAAGCAAAATCCCCTTTGAACCCAATGAGAGCAGAGCCAGTCCCTGGCCTGGGCTCTCCTGCAGCCCTGGGGTCACCCACTATTCCTGGGTTTCTCATCAGCCGGGAAGACATCTCTCCCTTTACCAAGGGAAAAATTATTACATTTTCCCACCAAAGCTTATGCAGTTGAGATGGATCCCATCTGAAATGGTATCTGTATTACACAAAGCAAAATCAAGACTATTTACACGTCAGCCATCAGAGCTGTGAAACCAAGCAGCACTTGCTGACACTACCTGAAAGTTGTATGTGTGTCTGTGGGAAGGAAGAATGAACTATAAAGATTAAGAACTTATTCAGAGTAGTTTGAGTTACAAGCTGCCATAAAAATTAAAACCCCAAGGTAAACTCTATGAACTTTATAAAGTATGTAATCAACATACTACTAGGACATTATGGATTATAGTTGCTTATATTAAACTATAGCATACACTACATAGAACTGAAATAAAGCCAGTTACACGTGTTAAATATCTTTCTACATATAGATATCTAATGCATACATTTAAGATGCATAAAATTATACTAGACAAATTACTTGGATGGACAAAATTGATATATAAATATACAGTCAGTATTTCTCAGTAGCTTCATAAAATACATGGTAGTAGTAGATATCACCTGAAAAATAAAGATTAGACACAGGAAGCCAGAACAAACTTTGACCATAAACTCACCTATATAATATTTGAAAGTATATCCTTTTCAGGGAAAAAAAGTCAAGTGTTTAACCATTACTAAAACTACATTATTTCCCTCATTCTCTTAGACTTACTGATGTTTTATAAAAAAACACTTCAGGTGTTTATTTTCATGATCATTCATTTTTACTCCATCCATTTTTTCAATAGTGCAAGCCATGAGTAAATAAATAGTCTCCTATATTCCTTGCCGTATAGATAATATTTTAATGTAAGTTCTTTCCACTCAGTTGCAGTAACTTGAATCTTTCAAAGGAATCCCTGGCCTTCACCAGCAGGAGCTAGTAAGCTTCCTTCCTCTTCTACTGAATGCAGAATCACATACTAATTCATAGCTGCTATGGCACCCTTTTGTAATGAGGTACCTCATGAATACTAATAACCTCATAAGCATGTAATAGTTGTGGACCAAAGGGAAGATGAGCATTCCTTTATAATGAGGAACATTACATTTCTAAATATAAACTAAGTCTTATTATTAGCATTATATGAAATTTAATTAATAAATCCAAACTCTAAATTACCTATCCAGAAACTGATCTGTCAGTTTTAGAATATAGCCATATATTTACATATGATATATAACATTTTCTGCAAAATTAATTACTGTACAATTTATGGTATTTCATAAATTAATTCAAACATGGTGCTTTACAAACCAAAGGACAAATACATATCCCATATCAAAATTCTCTCTAGCTAGTTAAGAGACATTTTTAGACCATAAGGAAGTTAGTTGATCCAATGAAATAATAATTTTGTACAGCCTGTACCAACTGGAACGACATATTGATCAAATGTGCACATCGACCATGTATTAAATCCATGAAATAGCTATTAGAATCAGAAGAAACTTGCTTCTCTTGTAAAGTCACTGTATTAGAATCCTATTGGTGTATTAAGATTGCTGATATTCAGTATCTTGTAAATTTTATCTGTTCCTGATAATATTCCCATATTGTAAAAAACTGCTACTCAGTGATGTGCCTCTGGAATGACACAGACCCATTGTGTTCAGTGTGTAAACTCTCACAAAGGTAAGGGTTGAGGAAGATTTCATTACAGAAGCCTCCTATGGGAACTTAACATTTTATCATCCTACATCAGAAGATCAGAAAATTTTCATGTTGGAATATAGGATCAGAATCTGTTTTGTGAAAGTGCCTCTCTCAGTAACACACTGACCAGTGAATCATGAAAGTTTCACAGCTCTGATGGATTTCTGTTTTTTTTTAAACTTGTAAAACTAGTATTTCTCCACGAAATGGAAGAATAATAATTCAGAAAGTAAGTCCATATGTTACAAAAGATAAGCAGATTTTAACTATTTCTCAAGAACATTTCATCAAGTTAATTCATATACTCTGAAACGAGCAGAGCAATGGTCTGTGTGTGCAGGAGTGTGTGTGTCTGCCTGCGCATACCCATGGCATTGTCAGCCTGAAGCCAACTGATCACATGAATCATTAAATGAAACCAACACAAAAGCAGTTGGTTACTGCCAGGGCACTGCTCAGGTTAAGCATTGCTATTAATGCTGATGAGGCCAGGCTAATGGGAACCAATGGACAAACAGCTCAAATGACCCAAACTTGACTGCAAATAGCCATGTACGTATTAAATTCAAGTGTACCAAACATAGCAAGCATGTAAACATTAAACCTGTACCAAAAAAATATGGTACTGGTGTGTATGTGTATGACAAATACAAAATGTGGAGGTTTTTCTGCTTATACTGAATAAAGGAAACTTTCTTCAGTAGCAAGAAATCTTAATTCTTTCTTTGTATAACATTCAGCAACTACATATTATTCTCTTTGTTACTATGTATTGCATTGCTTGCTTTCCCTCCAAAGCATGGTGTACCCATGATCTCACTGCTTTCTGCATAAAAAGGCTACATTGTTGATATGAAATAGATTGTTCACTGCTCCTTTACTAAAGTAAATCATAGCAACAGGAAATAGCCACAAAATAGGTCATAGAGGAGGAAAATCTGAAAGTCTAAATTGAACAGTGGAAAGACAGGTCCAAAAAGGAAATACAGCAAATGTTTTAAAAAGATAAACTGAAATGAGATAAAGCAAGCAAGAGCTACTCTAAGGTCTGAGCCACAGCTAAAACTATTTTTGTACATTTCTTCATTCTAAATATAGCATGTACTGCCTGTCAAAAATGTTAATGTTCTTATGCTAAAAAATGATGAATTATATTTCACCTTAATCAACTGCGATAATTAAATGAAAAACCAATTAAAATTATATTTCAGTCTTTTTTCAAATCATTAAGAAAGGCTGCTGGTAACGCGACAGTTTCTTTGACAGAGGAAGCATAATTAATTAAAAATGCACAAGCAATGCTCCGTAGTACATTTTTCATGTACAGATGTTCTGAAGGGATTAAAGACTCTATCTCCCTCCCCCCTCTATGACACACAAAGCAGTTTATAATGATGGATTGAAAAAAATCATTATCTTTAGATAATGAATAGTTAGAACATTAATTACTCTGGCTTCACCTTGGTTTTGTACATAAATGACCTCAGAACCAGAAGTTCCCATGTGTGACATAGAGTTTAGGGGTAAAAAGGATATGTTATGTTTTTTAAGCAGCTTAGCTTAACTGTTTTTATATATCTTGTCTCCATGATAATAATTTGGAGGCTATTGCCCTCTATTCCTCCCCCCAGAAAGCAAGAGTTGTGACTCAGGTTACATCAGTGTTCTCGCCCTTGCCCTAAGAGAGATCACCTAAGAAGCAATACCAATTAAGATCACGGAGATACAGCAGACGAGGGAGGTGACTGCAGTGTAGCTGTTAGGTTGTGACACTGAGCTGTTCCAAAGCATCTTGTATGCATGGTCTTTTCACTGCAATAATTATTAAAGTTGAATTGAGTTTGATGAATTAATTTTTTTATCAACCCTCCATGTTTTAGTTAATACTTGTATAAATCTTTTGTGAGCACAGCACTAATGCAAACATGTAGAAGGGACACACATACTTACGGATGCAACACATGGTGCATGTTAGCATACTAAGTATGGAAAGCTCACATCAAAACCATGACTGAATCTAGTACCAACTGTTATAGCCTTGGTTTCACCTCGTTTTATTCTTGTAGCAGGAGTTTGATTCGCAGCTACAGAGTAGATAAATTACATTCATGGTTTCAAAGTGTCCTATGCTTTGAAAAATACTACTTCTTATAATGCTACCCCGTGTGCCATTCTCTGCATCATTGATATTTAGATGACTTTTGGATTGAATAAACATTAACACTAGTCACATCATAAAATGTTAATTTAAACATTCTATTTTAAATTGAGACTTTGCAATGGAAAATGCCAAGATGAAAAGAAATCTTCTGAAAACATAGCAGACAGATGCTATGAATCCAATAAGAGCTTTTATTGTTTATTTTAATAGTAAGAAATATGGAAAGTCTCTAGTCTGTCAGCAGCACTGGCTATGCTATAATGCTCCCATTCTAGTTATGGGAGGGAAGATGTACTTTACTGCAGTATCAACTAATTAATCTCACTCAGTATTTAAACAGAGAACTATAAACCACTAAAGTTAATGCATAATAAATGTTGCTTATTACATTATACAAGAAAATCAGTCTCTACTTAGTGATCCAAAATGCCTTGTTTACTGCAGAAACCTTGACTACAAAGAAACAGTCATACACAAGTAAATTATTAGTAACATAATTAGTCTCATAAATATGGAAGTTGTCTTCTGGTATTTATAACAGTCTTCTTTTATGTCAATCTGGAATTCCACAACTGTTCTAGTCATGCTGAACAAAAGATAAAGCAGTATAATATCTTAGTTCTAATACTGAATTTAATAGCTTGTATTTAAAATTGCAAATAAATAATTGATAAAAAATTCTTGTGAAATCAAAGCAGATGGTTGCTATTCCCATGTGCTTAATTAGCTTGTTAATACAAGTGTTGAGAGAGCCTAATTCCTTAAGCTAATGGTAATGGAAAAATGCTTGACAATTCAATGCAAGTGCACAATGCAATGCAGAAGTCCAGCCAGCAGAATAAAACATACACAACAAGTGCTTCATATACTGATTCAGCACTGATACACCACTACTGACTTGAATCATTCTTTTTTTTCCAGCCAAGCACAGGCTATGTACTCCACTGAACCCAAGTATAAATTGCTAACCACAACCCTCCAGCAGTTGTGGGGAGCACTCATTCATCCTTCACTGAAACCATCTGGGTTCTATAAGTAATCTACATGTAAACTATAGTACTTTATCCTTCCCTTCCTCTGATGGTCACTCATTGCTGCTTGTTATTGTTGTGAGACAGAAGAACCTATTAATCATCTCCCATTTATTCTTCCCTTCCCATGCACACTATGTGTGCTGACATGAAGATGCTTTTCGAACATTCAGTTCCCTGCAAATTCCCCACTAAATATCCATCTTAGTACAAATGTCATGGTGACAAATGCAAACAGCATGAAACGAGATCTTCCAGTGATGAATCAGGCCATTGTGCTCTGCTCGCTATTCCCTGGTCATGTTCCACGTCAACATACTGAGTGACTACTTAAGTATTTTGAGATCCCAGTTTACCAGGGAATCCCAGCAATTTGAGCCCTGTAATAGCGCCTTGAACCATTCCATGAAGAGAAAGCTGGCCTCAGTGCTAGGGCAAACTAGGGCATTAAGATCATCAGTTTATGAGGCTGAAGAAACTAGCTCCACAGTAACTAACAGAACAAAATCTAGTTTATTGAAAGTATAGAAGGCACCTGCAAGTTGCATATGCTGTTCTGGAAACTGGGGATGAAAAGCATTGTCAGTAAGAGTCTGACAGTATGAAACAAAAAATTTCTTTCCCATCAGTAATATATGGAGAACACACCTGAATCCCAGGAACTACATATGCTTGTGATACAAGCGATTTAGCAGTATGGCATAATATGTGAAATTAACTAGGACTGGTTCACGTCCACTGTTACAACCCTCTTTCTTACATATTTAAAATATTTTAATTAAACTTGAGCATTCAAGTAAGGAAAACGTGTAAAGTCAGATTAAAATATGGCACATACATAATTATATCACACAATATATGAAACAGAATTCTTAATAAAGCTATGATTTTCAAATTTAAAATTAGGAATAACAGTAATATTCCTAATGCAGGGGCATTTTGTTAGAAAACCAGATACACTGAGAGAACTCACCTTAAAAGCAGTTATTTAGTCTGTCATATATATAGCAGATATTGTTCGATTAGATTTAAGTGAATCACCTTACGGTGCCAACTTGCTAAATCCTCTGAACAGAAGCATCCATCTCACCTTTACTATGAATGACAGCTCCCTACCTGACAACACCAAGAAATCCAGGTATCTTTGCATAAGCAGACCCCTACCTAATGAAAAATGATTCACTGACTGGGCATAATTTTTAATGAAACGAGCAAATGTCCTTCTTTGTCTGATCAAACCCATATGGTGCTGATTAATCATCATGTATTTAACATGGATTCTTACTTATCAACCATTTGCATTAAACCATGAAAAATTCCCTTTTCCTTCATTTAGGATGTAAGAAATGTTTCTGAGTCACACACAGTAACATCTGTAGCTTACACATACACAAAGTACTGCTTGACTGTGTTATGAATGCATAAAGACCATGACTGATGAAAGGAAACCTCCATAAAGGACTACTGGTAATCTGACTTCAGTCATGACATACACAACTCCAAATGCTATGGCAAGCCAAATTCACAAGTCTGATTCAAGTCAAAAGTCCCAGAACATTTTGTTCCCAGGAAAAAATTTGTGGTATTTGTCTGCAATTCCACTAGAGAGCACGGCAGTCAACCAGACTTCCCAGGATGTAACCAGAAAGATGTTTGGAATAATTTCACATGCAGACCAGTTTATCCACGCATAGCCATTTGTTCTAACATTCACCTGAAAATGCTAAACAAATCAGAAATGCAGAAGCTATTGCACAGACTTACTTTTAGAACCTTCATCAATCGTAATTCCCTCTTGCAACATATTAGAAATGATAATCAACAAAAACTGCAGACTGAAGATTAACTAATGGCACTTTCACACATGCTATGTCACAGCTTTCTGACAGGTAATTAAATTATAAATATACTTTAGGAATGAAATTACTCTTCTGCCTTAAAAGGTTTAGACACAGTCTTGTCACTGATTAAAGAAAAGGGGGGTTCATTCTCTCTGTGTTACTAGCTTCTTCAACACCCTCGAGTTTCTTAATGTACAAAACTTCAAATGTGGGAGTTCTGAACCAAGGAATGGCTAGAGTGTTATCTAGCTATTCAAAAAGACGCACAGGATTTCTGTGTTGCTCTGCATCAACTGATTTTATCCTTGCTGTTTAGGTAGTGCTTCATTCTATAAATTCTGTACATTACTAAAAGTACGCTGTATTTTGAGTAAAGCAACTGAAAAAGTTAGTTTCATTGAAATTAAAAATTGCTCACAAATTTTTCTACACTTATTTCTAATACCCACTGACTTTAGAGCCACAAGTAAAAACGAGATGTGCTTCCAGGTTTTAAAACAACAAAAGTAGGTACATAAAAAAGGCAGTTCAATGAACTTTCTCTTTAAACTTAACATTATGCTCACACACTTGCCATGGCCATTGGGCTGACACACTTCAAAAAGAAGATGATGGTACAGATGTGTTTTCAGTAAGACAGAAGACAGTAAGTCAAAACCTGCTCTTTTCCTTGTCCCTCCTCCTTGACCACCCCATTCCATCCCATCCTGTCCCATCCCATCCTACTTGATATACATTAATGTCAGGTTCCTTGGAGGCAAAACCAAAATTTGAACTTCAAATTACTAATCAAACTTGAACTTCAAATTTCTAAATCCTTGAACTTAAAGAAACGTAAGTAATTAAAAGAAAGAATCCATTTAACTTAGTTTTATGTGTCTGAAATTAAAGTAACCAATCTGAACTAGTAATCTAGGATTCCTTCAACATCTGCCTTTGACATCTATGTGAAAATGAGGTGTACCACCTGAAATAATAGTTTTTTCTTCTTTTTAATGATGATTTCATTAAGTTAGATGAATTATTTAACAAAAAACTAATTTTAATTAACTTCACTGTACAGATGCAGTTGCTAAGGCTAACGTTAAATAGCATGAACCTCAGTCTGACAAAAAATTGCTCGCAATACATTCAGTGCTTTCCCCAAATTAACTTTTCATTTCCATTTAATAAGTAAGCTACCTGAAGAAATGACTAAAGAATATGTCACAGGGGCTACCAGTACAGACACAGGAGAGTAGTAAGCAGACTTGGCTCAGCTCATCAGCAAAATGCCTTCTCCTTTTCTTTTCTTCAACACCTGCCTTCTTCCCATTCTGACCTCTTGATGTCTAATTCCCATAAAATACGAGTTTTGCAGGTCTCTAAAAACTTCGACGTTTTTATAGTGATGAGAGACAATCAACTTAAATACAATTGTGGACAACTTGAATGGAAAACTTTGAACAGTGGATGTTGATCTGTTGGATACAATGTTTTCCAGCATAACATCAAAATTATTTTTAATTTCATTCCACTGCACTTAATAGTTGAAATCTGCTAATTGCAAAGATAGTCCATTAGATATGTTCCACTTATTTTAAAAGATCTTTCAGGGGAGCAAAACCACTGCCATCTTAGAAGTAAAATACTGAAAGTTATGAGTAATTTATGAATCTGTTAGTTTCTTCCTAATATTCCTACTGTATGAGTTGCACTGTATATTATTACTATACCTTTTGTTCACAGTGGAAGTACTACCTGAATTTACAGAAAATTAAAGCAAGCAAAACTATCTAATCTTTGAGGTATGGATTCTGTGGACAGTATCAGAAAGGAAAGGCATCTGAATTCTACTTACATCTCACTTCAGGGGTCTAGAGTAGAGCTGAATTAGAGCTCCCATTGCAGGCACTTGGTTTTGAACACTAATCTTGTACCAAAGGTGCTCTGCTACTCATTAAAATGGAAGAGGCTGAAGGAGAGCAAGGATTAACCCTAGGTTTCTCCCTTTCCAGGATCACACGAGGTTACTGATTCTTCTGGTTTTGGTATCTGTGATCAGACATTCAGAACCCAAGGAACATTTCTGATAAAATACGTTCAACACAGAGATATTTATGGACAAAAATCGTATTTTGTTTAACCTGCCAAAGACACTATAACAGGTATTGGTTGAGAAAATACAATGTCTAGAAAATACAGGTACTTCAGTATGAATAAAGCCCTCTGTAAGAGACAAATACTGAAAAGCTAGGATGCAATGAAATGCAGCATTTAAACAAATTAGTTTAAATAGCTAAACACCTGAATAACTTTAAATACATTTGCAGTTCCACTGCAGTGTTCTGGTGGATTGTGGATTGTGGATTACTGCAGCTGTCAGGTTATAATTTCACCAACCTGAAACATGACTTTGAATATCCTCATGAACTTTCCTTCACAAAGAAAATGAGGTGGAGCTAGTTCATACACAGAGGCCAGTTTCTGAGTTTCCCTAACATCCATTCCCATTGTGTGAACAGCACAAAAAACCAGCAGCTGAACCTCTTGGATCGTGAATCTGTCTAGAAGTGCTCTGAAGTACTAAATGATGCGATCCAAACTGATGGCATCTGATTTCCTCCATACGGATGATTTCTTTTTATAGTTTCTAGTTCTTCTGGTGTCTTATAATACTTTAAGGCAAATTTCTGAGAGTTCAGACATTGGTAGATGTAATCATGGACTACCAAGACAATCCTACAGCCATTATAGGTAGTGGGAGTTTTCTCATCAAGTTAAATGAAGACAGGAATCAATCTGTGTATCTAAAAAAGCACTAAACCGAGAATAGGTTATTATCAAGGATGAAACAGGTATTTGACTACTGATAAAACAAATGAATTAAACTACTTTTGAACCAAAGATATCAAAATTACTATACAAATACTTGTTTCGAATCTAGTAATTTATCATATCCATAAAAACATCAAAATAAAAGCAAATAGATAAATTTATAGATTGAAAGAAAGAAAAAAAGAGTGTTTATGAAAGCTACTTCTTTGCATAAAAAAAAAATCTACTAATATTTCTACTATAAATCCTTATTGACATACAGATTTCTCTGACAGCCAGCAATGAGGGGACAGTGTGTGCTCAATTTTCATTTGCCACAAATACATTATTAATCTGTCATCTTCTTGTAAGAAGTTAACTTTCTGTTTTAGATGCAAAACTGCAAAAATATTGTTATCTTTGGCCAGCAATGAAAGACCATTCGCATGTGCATAACAATTTTTATAAATTCGTATGTTTTGGCTATCTAATTGCAGTAATTTCTGGTTGCAGTCTGGCACTGAATTAAAGGGAGGATGTGATACAATTGAAGCTGCACTGAGAACTCACCTGATTCTGCCACGAGGGCGTTCAGATTGCTCCGACATAAAACTTGTGCTGCTGAGGCGTGAGGCACTGCTGGTTCGGGAAATGGCTGACACATCACTGACATCACTATCTGATGATTTGGCAGAGACGTTATCACAACTTCTGTACTGATCTGTTTGTATGTTATACTAGAGATCAAGAAAAGAAAGGGTGAGGAGTCTCATCAAAACATAACACATATATTGAAACAATTTGACCTAAGTATGACAAACCTCTCTAACTACCTTTGAATTTAACAAAATTGTATGAAATTCAGAGAAATGCCTATATTAAATAATGTTGTTATGCCTAGTGAAGAAATCAAACATGGTATTTATGGACTAAATAAGGCACTTGAAAAATTACAGCATTAGAATTGAAATAGGTGTCTGGTTCTTTAGTAGGCTGGAGACATAATAATGAAGTGTTCTTGCAGTGGACAGACATCTTCTCAAGCACATGCATACCATATATTTGCCTATAAGACTTTTCTTCTATTTTTCAAATATTAAAAAAAGCTATACAGAGTGTACATGTATATGTAAACTGTACAGAGTTTGGAACAGAACTGCGTATAGGTCTGACCAAAATGTAATGCTACAAAAAGCTGACATTTGAGGATTGACTTCAATACCTAAATTCCATAGGAAAAGGAAAAAAGTATATATTTTAATCTTGGAATGCCTCTTTGCATCATGACACTAGAGGACTAGTCAGACAGAAAGGTAACTCAGCAAAAATAGTGTTTGTTTTCACGCAGATCAGTTCCCTGACCTAGTTGCATTTACATGTGTGCACGGTAAGAACTAGCAGAAGACCCAGCAGGAGGAATGTATGGACAGGGATAGAATTGCTGACAGCAACAGCTTTCATTAGTTAAAACTGTGACACCACACTGCCTATTACATAAAGCTCTTGCTATTCACATCATCAGTCAGACATACACTAAAGGAAGCTTCAATCCTAGCAATGTCACTTACCTAAATCTTCAGTCACACAAATATGAGGCTCAAATCATTATCAGGTTCCCAAAACTAAACCCCACTATCATTAGAGATCAAGGTACCCTTGGCTGGGAAGCAACTAAAACAGCGGTATACTTCCAGGGCATATTATGGGAAAACTATTACCACATGGGAAGACTAGGCAGTTTTTGACGTGACACCCTAGGGAGTTCATTTTTCACATCTGTGCTCTGTAAAACTGCAAGTTATAGAAGTTTATTTATGAGTTATACATAAAGCTGTGACTGTCTGGGAATATTCCCAGCTCAACTAGGCACTGGGTTGCAGACTGAGTCAGTTGGCAAATATCATGGCTTAACTTTTAAAACTTGGCAAACACAACCTCGGGTTTGTACAGATGAATGTATCAGGCCTCCTGCCCTCAAACCAGATTTATTTTCTCTTGCTCTGGTGCCTTTTAGCAACTATGTTGGAGGTCTCCACAGCACACTTGAAAAACTCTTGGTAAAACATTTTAGATAGGATAAGAAAGTTAACAGAGGTAGAGGAGGGAATAAATAGAATACTAAGCATTGACTGTAAATAAAGAAATCTGCAGGAGAAATGGAGGTTATACAAGTTTAGTGTCTCAACATGTGTTTCAGGGTTACTCATGGCTCCTGGATGGCATACGCCAAGATTAAATTCACAAACCAATTTATGAATAAAAAACTCTGTGTTTGACCTGAGTAGTGTGTACTGAGGTAACTTTTAGTAATACCTTCCCTGCGAGGGGCTTGCACTGGCTGACTAAATAAAAACATCTGAGGGAGAGAAAGCTCTGGGTTACTAAACGTAACTTTTCAGCTTCAAATACTAAATGAAACTCTCCAGATGATTTCAGAATAGCTTGCAGCATGATGACTTTGAGCTCAAATAACATGCCCAATGGGCATTGACGTGGAAACAGATGCAGCAGAACATTGATTTAATAAAGTGGGTAACACAGAGGACTCAAGATCTCTAATATTTAAAAATATTTCTAACTACAGCAAGCAGACTTGGTGTGACTTCTCTGAATATGCATGACCAGTGGGGTTAAGGTGAGACTATGCTTGTAAGTTTATTCAGATAAACTTTTGGAAATGGCTTGCAGACTGTTAAATAACTTTGCTGTTTGCTTTCTTTCAGACTGCAAAATAAACCTCTCCGAAATGGAAACACAAAGTGCCCTAATTCTTATCAGCTCTACTTGCCTTGGTATTCCAGTCACAGAGTTGCTGCATAAAACATGGAGAATCCCTTCCTAAATGAGATTATCATGGCAACATTGAGCTTTTACTACCCCTTTACACTGTATGCCAAGGTTGTGATTCCCAAGAAACTGAAAACTCTTCCCTTCACAGAAACAGAGATTAGCACAAGAAGTGGCGAGGCTGAAAGTTAATGCTAAGTGCTACAGTGTTTATATTTTACTACTACTTCTTCCATGTTTAGCTCTTCCTTCCTATAGCTGCTGCTTCTACTGAATTCGCTGTCCTCTATAAGACATACAACTTCTCCTAGTTATTCCCTACCTACCCCTTTTCAATACAGCCTGATAATAGTCATCTGAGGTAACAGATGAATAAAATGAAAGCAATTTTGAAGTTACCCTTTTCTTTCCCCCTCAAATACAGAGAGAAGTAAACACCACTCTTCCACAAAGCAGTGATCATTGAAAGAACATTTTACGGTTGCAATAAGCCTGAACCTATCAGAAGAAACATATCATGGGATAAGATCCACTTATTTGGCATCTGCATTAAAGAAATGCCTAAAGGTTTCCAGCTGGGCTCAAAAGTACATATGGTACAGTCCTGCTCATATGGAAAAGTACTATTCTTCATAACTCTGCATGTATTTGTAATAAATTTCCCTGTCACGTTATATTTAAATATTGTATAATTTTGAAGCTTGAAAAGAAAGTGAAATTTCAGTGCAGTCACTTCTTTTTCAGCTCTGTATCTTTCAGAGTTAAAGCTTATGTAACATTTCTGTGCATTATTTGTCATATTAGCAGAGTTGCTGAAGTTTGCAGCAGCTTTGACAGCAATTACTAAAGAGTAGGTCTGGTTTTTTAAACATTAATAGCAGCTAGCTTCAGATGTCCAAACTACCTGCACTGTCTGCTTCTGCATTACAGAGACAGGAGTTTCTTTCAGTGTAACTATCTCAAGTATAAACAGCTGAAATGTAGTTCTTCCATTCACTTTACCACCCGTGGAGCTGCTGCTTCTACGCCAGTAAAAGGAGAAAAAAAAGAGGTATGATGAACTGCAGATTGCATTAACGTCAATGGAAAGAGGATAGATGTGAACCAAATGACTGTACTTCATAAATACTTTTACAGTTCCTCAATGACTAACAATGTTAGCAATTTTACTGATTATAAGGCATATTGTAGAAGCAATTTAATAGTCTATTATAATGACATTCTCTTCAGTAAGCATTTCTATTTCTAGACTTATCTATCTCCTAAAGCCATGGAGAATACAACAGTTCGGAACTTTGAAAATTGAAGCAGTGTCCCTCCCTTTGACTACAAAAAAAGGTCTCAGGTGATTAACCTCTGCAAATATGTGCCTCATTAAGTGCTTAAAATTTGGAAATTAAATTATAAAATTAAATGGGGATTAAAATGAGGAAAGAGAAATCCAGACCAGACACATTAAGTAAGTGCTACATTCATTCAGAGGCTTACGCAAGTCTTGAGATTACAGCTACCTTTTGAGGAACCCTCCTCTAACAAGGAATTTTGTCAGGAAATGCTGAATCATACACAAATCACCTTGAGTTTTACAACTGCTCACACAGAGTTCGTCCAAATGCTGCCAGGGTTCACAGCCCAGCATTGGCCCCTCTGTGTGTCCAGGTCTCATCTTTGACTCTTACCAGCACCTGGGTATGCATCTTGGGAGCGGTTCATGTGATGGTCCAGAGCCCAGTAAACACCACTCTAAGTAATCCTTCCCACAATTGCATCCAACTCAACTACTGTGAACACCACTCAGCTTCCTCTCAGGGAGTACGAAAATAAGCAAGTCGAACCATGGGAAAACTGCAGTAAAGCCCACAAGATGAATGAATGGACCTCATAGAACTGAATGGACCTCACAGAACTGAATGGACCTCACTGAATTTTGTGAAATCCTACCAGTACTGAAGAAACTGCCATATCAATAGGATATATAGCATTTTTTTTTTTTTCTTGAAGGTGGATGAAGGGGGATCAAAAGAAGGGGATACTCATCACATCAATGTCCAAGAGCATTCCCTATGCATAGCGGTAAGTGCTTTGCCCAGTATAGCATAAAACTAAACAGCCAGCCTCCTGTCATCCTGAGTCTCCTATCCAGCCCCTCCTGTAAACATTAATGATCAAGTTAAAACCACAGAGTGCCACTGAACTAATGCAATGATTATTCTTGTATGCTAAATGCTTTCCAATCCCATACACTCTTAACTGAGTCAGAAGGGCATCTAAATATAGATTTATGTCCTTTTAAGTACATACTACAGTGCTCTGATCAGTAGCTCTCTTGAGTTAACAGACCTTCCAAAAAGTGTCACACATTCCCTGGAAAACTGGAGCAGCTGCAGTGCAGTGTTTGTGTTGTCTGTGTGTATAGAATCTGGAATAAAAAACTTGCTGTTTTGAATTTGAATTAAGAGCCTAATTAAGATACACTATAAGTTATATCTACACAAAACCAGAATTACGCTACAAAAGTGTTGTGATTCTCTCAAACACTGAAACAGCACAGATATGTGCACAATAGCCACTACAGCCTTAAAACTATATAAGAAAGAAGTTAAACAGATGTTTAAAGCTCTTCTTTAAACCATTCTGACAAACCTACAGTGTTTGGTGTTCAGGATATTTGTGGGGTTTTTTTGTTTGTTGGTTTGTTTTTTATTATAATTGTTTATTTACTATTTAACTTTTTCAAATTCAACTGTTTCACATGAATTATGGAGCCCTTCCACTGGAACTGAAGGAACTAAAGATGTGAGCTCTGTGAATGTCTCAAAACAATTAGGATGGAACAGCCATCAAGACCTTTTAAAAACACATCAAGACCTGTTTAAAACACAGATGTTTAAAAATGTTTACACACCAACTTGCACGGTGCATGCTTGAAAAACTAGTACTTGCTTACTGACACTAGAAGCTTGAGAAACTGAATAGGAGAAATTACGAAAAATGGAAGAAATGCACCAGAAATTGCAAGGACCATGTTACAATCCCTCTGAAAAAAACCAAACGCTTGTTTCAATAAAAGAGAAAAAACATTTGAATTCAAGGAATTAATTCTGCATACACATAATCAACTATTGCAAAAGAGAATTGCAGGAAAATTTTGAAAGGTCTAGAGAATTTTGCACATAGCAGAAGAATCAAATCTGTGTGAGCAGATTGCTTTGAAAACTAGAAGGGAGGATCTTCTCATTGTGCAGAACAGTGTATTTTTCTCTTGTAAATATAAATACTTATTTTCTGAAGCAGTGGAAAACAAAGAAGCATTTCTGTTAAAGAGTGACAAACTCTGCTTGTGACTGCCATTTCTTTAATGGTCATTTAATATTTCTTTCTCTCTATGCCAGAATGTCTATTAGACCACTGAACATATTTTCTTTTTAATTTAAAGTAAGTTTTGCTTTCAAAGACTTTTCTCAGATTTTGGCAGCAGAAATTAGTTATAGTCTTAAGTCCACAGAAATCTCAGTCCTTAGCTTTAGTGTGCCACCTGATATGTTTTACTACATTTTCATTACAGCTGTCTAAATCTTCATCTATCTGGTTTGTTTTCTTGGCTCTTTCAGCATCTTCTGAGGGTAAAGAAAGTCAGTAGCACAAGGGTTGCTTTAGAAACATTTTTAAACTGCAGGCTATCACCAAAGTGATATGAATCAGCTACATCACTGAATATAGTACAGAGCGTTGAAATCCGCTAACACAATTTGTACTCAGCACTTATTATATGTTAGACCATCCTATCTAGGACTACACTTTTATCATGCAGAAAAATATGAAAAGTTAAAGATTTTTTGATTTAACGTTCAGGACAACTAATTTATTCTCCTTACTACTATCTTAGCACGGAAAGGAGCACGTCTCCCAGAACACTGTGTGCTCCAAAAACATTCTTCTTGTAACAGCACACAGAATTTTCTTCTACAAAGTTGTGATCATACTTAAAAAAAAAATAAAAATCTGAATATAACAATTGCCAACAGAGTTCTTTCTACTTAGAACTCATCAGGCTGTGACTTCAATTTTTATTTAATTTCCACATCTATCTTAAAACCAGAGACATCATAGAAAACTTAGGGTATTAGAGGATGGAAGAAATTTGTAACATTGCAAGTTGATGTTTTCCAACAACTATTTAACCATGCATTGGATCTGCATTAACCCAATAAGGAAAATAATGTTTGTGATAAATCTTAGAGAGTGAGGCTTTAAAAAAATTGCTTCATAGTGAAAAAATATGAACATTTAGACCAATCTGTAAGCACAGTTAATCCAGAGCAAAAAACTGGCCTTTAGCTATGAACAAAGGTATATGTTTGGTCATCCTGGTCAAAGTCCTCAGATTGCACATTATCTCTCTTTCTTGCAAACTTCATCAGATCCATTTGTACTATTATTTTTAACATGTTAACTGATTGGCAAGTACCTCAGAGACACACTGCCTCTCACCCTCTTGTCCTGAGTTGACCTCTTGTGAAGATAACAATAAACTCAGTACCAAATGAGTTGTTCTAATTATTATACAAATTCTGGCTTCTGACATATTCTCTCACTGAAAATTTCCATCCCAAGTGCCTTTTTTTTAAATTTGACAGGCCACAATTTGGCAACTGAGGACACAAAGCCTTGTTTCTCTTATTTCTCTTCCCTGTGAGATCTGTTCAAGTTCTATGTTCACAGTGGGGTGGTCTCGAAACAACTTATTAAAGTTGTCTCTGTATTTAACCATAATAACTTCTTGAACAAATCTTTCAAATCCGTTAGATATTACAAGTCAGATACCAAATAGTCTATTTACCCACTCGTAAGTAAATACCTGATTTTGATTCTGCTGAGTACCTCACTTATCTGTTATTTTAACTTGTGCCTCCACAAGCATGCACCAATTTTGAGAACACAGAGAAGTGACCTGGGAAGTGCAGGAACAGAAAGTCTGGTGCTTGTGATACAGCAATAAATGCCAGGAGTGTTCTGATGTCTGCAGCTGCTGAGAGCTTGACAAAGTTTGCTGTTTTCTGTATTGCACTGGTTCATAAATGGAACATTTGTCTCCTTTAAGTTGCAGAAAAAAAAAATACAAGTGTTTATTTCTCCCTGATGTGAAGAAAGTCTTTGAAATGTGGCTCTTGAAGCATGAAAGTCTAAATTAATAGAAGCCATGTTTTTCTCCCAACTATGGCTATTCTGAGACCTTATTTCTAATGCACACATTTGCTATGTGTGCCTTAAATTTTTCAGAGTGGACTTTTACATTCATACTGCCGTCCTGTGGTCACCCACTGAAATCACTTTACTGTGAATGGCACTGGAAGATAATTGCAGGAATGTTACCCCAACGATCAAGTTACCACTGCTTTTGTCTCTGCTGTTTACTTTGCCTACACCAACACGGTGCTGTATTTCTAGAAGGAATCTAACCAAACATTTCCCTCCTGACTCCTGCAACTGTTTCCTCTCTGTTCGGCATCACACAGCAAAACGTCTTTGGCAGAAAGTTCTGCTCCAGCCCCTCACAGCTTGATTTGGAAATGGCAGTGCAGATGTGGGAGACATTTGCAGCAGTTTGCTCAGAATCCTGTAGTTTTAAACTTACAAGGTTGCAGGATATCATTTTAGCATTATCAAAGAAAAAAAAAGGTCTCTCTACACAATGTAATTTCACGTGTACTTAATTATCAGAGGAAATCTTTACACTTTTATTAGAAAAGGAGATCAAAGTAATCAGTATGCATTTCAAGAAATTAAATATTTTATCTGTGAATTTTTTTGGATGGAAGAAAACTATACATATATGAGAACAGCTATATGGGATTGGATCTAACACTGCCTAGCGCTCTACACTTCAGACACAGCAAGGGAAGAGAAGCGCTAACAAGTAGGGTCAATATAGCATGGTATTTCCACAGCCCACTTTTCCAGCCTCCAGAGATTTGCAGTCCACCATCTTCCTAAACTAGAGGAGACATGGCTTTGTTTAACAACTTTTGAAGGATCTTTCTTCCCTGAATTTGTTTTGAAGTGTTCTGGTTTTTTGCAGATTCATTTTAGGTGATGAAGACCTAAGTCTACGCACAAAGACTAAGGTCTAATGTACATCAGATGGGGGTAAAAACAATGTCGAAAAGCTGTTGCACGAAGACATTTCTGTCAGGCTTTATAACATAGTGTTCTTGAGTGTTACATAATATTTTGAATAAACAGGTTTATGCCTTCAATTTTCAAGCCAAAGTATCATTTTAATACTACTGACTTTACCTTGATATATTGCTCACGCTCATATTCTTGGCTAGAACCAGACCCTGACGTCTGATTATAACGGTGCATTTTCATTTTCATCTGTCTTGTTCGCTCCTCCACTACTAAGCTTGCTGCAAAAACACACAATGAAAATCAATTAAAAATAGCGAAAACTTTTTGGAAAAACAAACGGTTTAGCAATAATTTTAGCCTATTTCCATCTCAATGAAACAAAGAAATGTACAAACATGTAGAACAAACAGGGTGTAAACACAGAACAAAGGAACACTAATGTCAAGAAATCAACCCCTTCTGTTGCAAGAGTCTTTACCTGAAAATGGGTAGAGATCCCAATTTCCTATACATAATAAAGCTAATGCAATAGATACAAAAAAGAGTGAAAGAATTTAGGTGATAGGCTGAGTTATGAATCTGTTCAGTATTCTGGATGCAGGGGACATAAAGCCACGATAATCTAACCATGTATTTGCTTAAGTGTAGAAAATATTACAGTAGCATTCTAAGAATTAATGCATTAACCAGGTATTAAAATATATTTTTAAAGTAATTAACTACTAACACCATGTTAAAACATAACTGATTACCACAGCCAAAGATTATTTGAAAGGAATAATTTCTCTGTTCAACCAGTCGTAGTAAAAAAATACAGTAATTTTTTGTTTAGTTTTGTTTTTTTACAGAAAATCCTTTAAAAGTACTACTTTGCTGTCTAATGTTCTATTTCAAACGAATTATTTTTTCTTGTGTTTTCAACTTCCCTATGACAATGTTTGTTTAAAAAAAAAGAAATTAAATCTTAAAACTTCAACAAATTGTGCTGTTATAAAGAGCATCTTCAATTTGAACAAGTTAAGGCAGTTAATATTGGCTGTACTTGCCACAGGAAGATGACCTCGCACTAACAGAAAGAGTGGAGTGAAACCCCGTGGGCTAAGGCTTCCATAAAATAAGTTCAACCTTTGTGGTAATGGATAACTTTCATGGGGAGCTACATATTCTGCCATTCTTAAACTTGGTAGCACTATAAATGCAAAGGAATACCAAAGAAAACCAATGCTTTGAAAACTGGCACTTTTTAACAGTTCTAGAACTAGACCCAAATATTCATCTGTAACCTTTCTAAATCACATGAGTACTCGCTAGTTTTATTGTGCTTTAACAGGTTATAACATCCCAGAACATCCCAGGAATTGTTTGCGGGATCAAATCCTGGGTTAAACCACAACAGGTCACAAATTCAAGACTGGCATTTCCTTTGGGAAAACTTGCACAAAGTCTTCTGCTTTAGGGCCAGCCATGGATTTATACAACTCTCTCCAAACCAGTGAGTTTTAAAAGTCAAGATTTTTGTAAACAGCCCCTCCCCAGATCAGACAGGAGAAAGACACCAATCTGAAAGCTGCATGGAAGCAATTTTCAATCACAAAACACAGAGAATTTTAAATTAGTGGAAAATAAGTGCTCTATCCTACTGTTTATATTGTGAATCATGAGGTACTAAAGTTCTCATATGTGGGGTTTTTTTGCTGTTAGGTAACTGTGGGATTCTTTACACACCTATTTTTTCCCTCTGTGCTTTGCAAACTAAAAGATCCCACCCCACACCCCTCAAAAAAAAGTCCCAAAACCAGTGTACTCAGGGCTGGATATTTTAAGCTGTGTGCTACTCCACAAAGCACAACTGTGCATGCGCATGCTCTGTAACGTGCTTGTGGAAATGATGGAATGTCTGTCTACTGGTTTGGTACGAAAAAATGTACAAAGATGTCATTGTGAAAAATATGTTGTTTTCATGTCCTCCTTCCATATTTCTTATTTAAAAATAGGAAAATTTATATGCTAAATTACAGTAAAATTCTGCTACAACTACAAATTTAAGGCACAAAATAAACTTATCACTGTAATCTTCAATCTCCCACGTGCAGAGAATCCAACCTAGGAAATTCTGCACAAGAAGTATGTCAGTTTGGGCACAGCGATCATTCCAGATGACTAATTATGTCAGTAAATGTGTACCTTAATTGCAATGAGTCCAGTTCCACCATCAGATATGCGGGGACAGCTCCAATTACTTCAATGGAAGTTGCATGGAGGTATCTGAAGGCAAAATCGAGCACTTTAGGAGAAATTTTTAAAGATGGCCTCATTTTAAGGACAGATATGAAAGGATTAAGATATACAATTAGCGACTGAGGTAAAAAACTCAGATATCTTAATCCTATTATATATGCATGAAATAGACTGAGGATATAAAATCAGAGGGAAAATTGAGACCCCTTTAAAAATTTAGCCGTGTGTGTCTACGGTACACAGATTACAGTTACTCTAAAAGAAAACCATTTCATTGTGTGACTTTTAGGTGCTTCACCCTGTCAACTGTACATTTTCATTTATACGCTATAATTTTACTCTGCATTATTTACAACACCTGAGAAAGAATATTCTACTATTTAACAAGATGCTATTTCAGAGACTATAGGTGAAAATTACCACAGTCCAGGTTAGGTAAATATTCAACCTTAACTCTGCAATTCTTGATTTTGTTACGTTTAAATCCTTAACCTTAACAACTCACTCGTGTTCTGGTTTTCATTAGTATATATCATCATATAAGATAAAATGGGAATAATTAATGAGGACTGTGAAGTTAATCTAAATTCTCTAATGGGCAAAACTGGCTCTGTTCATGGCATCAAATGTAATATAGCACAAATTACCTGTTAATGTATTTCTAAGCAAGCAACTGTGTGAAATGTAAGTCTGCTCTAGAAAATACAACTGTTCTTTCCAGCTTTGTTTACCATACATATCTGAGAAATGTTGCATCTAGCTCAATTCTTTGACAGAAAATTTCATTTGTCTATTCAGTTTTATCTGAAGGAAAATCTTAGTGTAGTCTTTACATGTTAACCACAAGAAGCAGAAAAAAAAAAAATCTCACACAGGAGCACATTAGCAGAAGCTGTAACAACCATAGGTAACACCACCATACAACCACATTGCTTTCTTGGAACACAGCTAGTTATCACAGGTAACAAAAATTTGACATCAACAGTTCTTCAAGAACTTAACCTGCTTTTTAGAAATATATGGATCTACTTTCTTTTAGGACATCAGTATTTACAAAGCACTTTTCCTGGAGCTTGAGGGGTAGGACTACACAGCAATTTACAGATCAAAGCACTGTAACCCCAAGACCTTTAAATTCTATAGTGGCCCTAGAATTCAAAATATGGAAATTTAACATAAGTGTCTCAAATTAATGTTATAACTGCCATCAGTAGCACTTGCATATACATTACTTCCTTTGGTGTCAGAAGCCACACTTCAAAGAGCTCTAATCTTTTCAAGAGCTGCTGATTCAGATGTGAGGTCAGTCAGCATAAGTAGTAATTGAAAGAAAAGAACTCTTTGAGCAGACTGCTTAGATAAAGGGTGCAAGTTTAGAGCTAAATCTTTTACTACTACTAAACAATATGAAGGTTGTACAACAATGATTTACATCAACAATCAAGCCATGCAGGAGAGTAGACAGACATATGCATGGAATCAAAATGTTATCTTTCAGTTCCATTAATGTATTTATAAATGGGTCTGACTCTTGTAATCCCAGGTGCACTGGGTCTGGCTGGGACAGAGGCAGTTTTCTTCATAGCAGCCTGTATGTTGCTGAGTTTCAGATTTTGGGCTAAAACAGCGCTGATAACACACTGATGTTTTAGTGATTGCTGAGCAGTGTTTACACAGCACCAAGGCCACCTCTGCTTCTCATGCTGCACTGCCCTGACCCCCTCTTTTCTCTGCACCCCGCCCATGCAAGCAGGCTGGAGATTAAAAGGGGAAGCCTGAACAGCGAGCTCCAACTGACCAAAGGGATGTTCCGTGCCATACAGCATCATCTTCAGCAATACAGCTGGGGGTAGTCTTTCAAGGTAGCCATTGCTCAGAGACTGGCTGGGCATTGGTCTGCTGATGGGAGGTGGTGAGTGAATGACTTTGCATTTCTTTCTTTTTTTAGGGTTTTTTTTCCCCATCATTTTTTCCTTTTACTTATCAAGCTGTCTTTATCTTAGCTCATGAGATTTTACTCACTACTGCTCTTCCAAATCTCTATTCCATCCCACCATAGAGGCTGGAGTGTTCAAGCAGCTAGTGCTGGCTTTGGTTAACCCACCACATCAAGCTACCAAGAATTAACTGCCCAGTGTAGTTCTGAATGGTCTTCCATCCAATGAACCAAAATTCCCTTAGCTATTACTTAGTTTATTATTCTGCTTCATGTTATATGCCTCTACGCAATCACATGTAGCATGGGTAATAAACAAGAGGAGAGATGTGCATGCACCTGAAAGGTTATGATCTTATTAGCATCATAGAGATGCAGTGGGATGATTCCTGCACCTGGAGTGTTGGAATGGAAGGATGCAGGCTCTTTAGGAAGGACAGGCAGAAGAGACAAGGAGGGGGTGTTGCCCTCTATGTCATTGACCAGCTGGTGTGCACGGAGCTCTGCCTCAGGGTGGGTAAGGAGCCATACAGAGACAGGGAGTTTTAGGACATCAAAAATAAACACGGAAACTGGAAGATAGTCAATTTATCTAAGGTAAATGGATTCTGATATTTTAGGAACACTATCATTCCAAGCATACTGTTGGTCAAAAGGATTCAGAGAGAAATCATAAGAATTGTATGAAGTCCAGGATGCAGTCTTGCAATTTTAAAAAGAAAGAAGATATGTGGCGTGATTTGGTCCATAATTATTTACACATGGGACAATTTCTAACAGCAGAAGGCTCTTCAATTTAGCAGACAGAGATACAATAATGCCCAGTGGCTATGAACTTAGATAAAATTCAGATAAGTAACAAGACATACATTTTAAAGGTCAAGCGGTTAAGCAGAGGAACAATTTTCCATTTCTTGCAGCCATTAAGTGATAACACCTTTCCAAAATAACATTCTTGCTTAAACCCAAGTATGGGCTAATGCCAGAATGACTAGTGACATTACCTGACCTGTGATTAAAACTGATAACCATGCTGGTTTTTCCTAGACTACAGAAAACCTACGGATGTCTCAGCACTGGCTGTACCATTTTCTGTAATGGTGAAGTCTGCAACTAACACAGAATTTGCACTTCATGTTTCCATGAAAAATGGTCAAGATAGAAAGGAGGAGCAGGCTAACAGTACAATGTGGAAATCCTCCAAGTCTTACTTGCATTATTAAAAGTTGGAGTAAGCCACAAAACAAGAAGAAATTAGCATCAAGATTTCAGATAGCTGTAACACCTACCAGCAGATCCCACATCCTTTAAGTTGCAAACTTTAAGGGAAGGGGTCTGTAAGCCTAAAATGGCAAAAATATTTGCTTACACAAAGAAGCTACTGGAAAGTAAGCTGAAATGAAAATTTGTCTTATAAAAACTATTACATCATAACAATGTTTCTGGGACACAAACAGCAGGTTCTGGCAGGGCAACGCAGAATAGCACAAATATCTCGTTTGAGGAAGTGAGAAGTGGAAGATGCTGAAGAAACCAGGCAGAACCAGAGTCCAGAACAAAGGCAGGGAAATACAGCAGTGGTGAGATTGGATGGGAAAATCCTCTAGGGCAGTGGACAAGGGAAGTGAGCAAGGAGAACACTCACTGGAGAGCTGGCTGTGTGGCACAGCAGAAAGATCTCACGTTTGTGTTGGACCAGAAGTAAGCGCTGCAGAAATAATACAGTCTCCAGGTTATTTCTGTTCATCCTTCAGGATGAGTTTTGCAACATGCACACGCAAAATATCCGTGTGGTAGGTTTCATGACTAAAAATCCACAGCAAACTCTACTGTGAAATTTAAAAAACACACAAAATTTTGAAACCATGAGCAGATTGTTTTTTCAGTAACACTGAAAAATCAAATTGTTGCTAAGATAAAGAACTTGTTACTACTTCTTTGCATATATGACTTCCAAAGGTACCTAGCAACATGCAGATAGTGAGGGAGATGGCCTCTGAAACTGCTCTGAAGGCTGCTCTGCAGCCCTAGCCCCTGTACCTGACTAGAATGAGCTGTGGCTCCTTTCAGCTTGTGTGCATGGGTTTCCTCTCCATGGGACGTGATACTGCTCTGAATGTCCTCCCAAATCAGAGCTGAGAAATGACTGCCAAGCTGGGAAATGAGCTTGGCTGTCCCAGCTTGGATCTCCCAGTACACACAGAGGCACAGTGGCCATCTTGAGTCTTATAACTCACTCTAGAAGGGAGATAAGCCAATATAAAAGTCTGTTCTGGCTGCTGCAACACTGAGTTCTTCCTCAAAAAGTTTCAAGAATGATCGAAACAGAAGCTTCTATCTAAAAGAAAACAACAAGAAAACAAACATATACTTCTTGAAATTTGAATAAAGTAAACCCCTACTTTTGGCAGCAGTGCAAGTCAGCATTTTCAGAATCTGCTGAAGACTTTATCACAACCCTTCCATTGATTAAGTGGAACAGACACTTGGGTTTTTTTGTTGATTTATCTGGTCGGTGCTGTTCACATCTGTAGTATATGCTTTCCTTCATGCCTATGCCTCTTGTGAGGTGACAGTGGGATACTAGTGTTAAGTCAGCTCAACTTAAGTTATTCATGGACCCCTAGAGATGCCAGCACTCTCCTCCTTCCTGCTTCTTTTATTTTGCCCAGCTCTTTCCTGCTTCCAGGCTGCATCTGTATTCAGCTTACCTGAGGCAGAGGAATCTATGTGGGTAAATATCCTGCTATGTTTTGTGCACTCCCAAATCTTGGGCCAGATCCATCTAAATCTCATGGAAACAAGCTCTTTTACAAACCTGTTACTGGCATGGTCTAATTTATCTGCATAAAATCAACTCTTCTAAACAATGAAACATCCACAGCAGTCCAAGCCACAGAGCAAGGTTTGTAAACTTCAGAAAGACATAAACAACAAACTGACATGATTGATTTGTACTGTTCTGTTTCAGAGAAATATACATACTGAAGAAAGAAAAAAAAATACAGATAATTTGTAAAAACAACCATTCTTAACACTTGCTTAAGATATTTCATAGTATATTCTCAACACTGCAAAATAACCTGTAACTGCTAATATTTAACTATTATTTCTTTTTCATCTTCTTTAAAAAACATATTCCTGAGTATTACCACAAGTGCTGGAATTCATAGCTGCTGGAACACCTGCTGTATTTTTACCTAAGTGAGTATTAATGTGTCAATGGGATTCACCCTTTCAGAAAGTAAAGAGGTTTAAGAGATAATTCTGATTCAAGTTCAACTCACAGTTCGGCTTTGACCCACCAAAGCTGCATTCAGACCGGAATCTCCCAAGATGTGCTGGACTCACAACTAAAGGTCAGAGAAGGCTAATCTGTGCTATTAATGTTTATGCAGCATTGTATTTTGTTGTTAACATTCAAACAATTCAAAGAATTCTTTTCTTGCTTTTGTTTTTCATTTTTTCTCTCCAAGCTTTCCGTAAAAAATAGGGCTTCTCTGGAATGTTGCCTTGATAGGGACATGACAGACTAGGCTTTTCACTTTGTGGGACAGCCTTTGATACCTGCTGTTTGAACTCACTGATTCACCAGTATCAGTACAGACATACAGAATTCTTAGGAGGTGAGCACTGAATGTCTGCCCCTAGAAACCTGCCCTATAACATGCACTTTCTGACTGTCAAGGGCTTGTCATGCAAATAAAACACATCTCATTCTTCAGAATCTCTCTGCATAAGACGGATAGTTTCTGGCCATCACTACCTTCAACTATTTCTAAGCCCAGACCTATGAAACATCCTTCGGAGATACCAAGAGCCACAGCTGCATTATTAGAAGCAGATGTTGTGCAGAGCTCAAAAAGAGTTTAGGTAAAATTTTAATCTTTGCATTAACTTTGACTCAATTGAGCACCTTCTGAGCCATGTAAAATACCATGACTACTCCTGTTAAATCCAGTATATTGCATTTCGGTAGTAAAATTAGAAATCATAAGTGAAAACATTTTTAGATTCTTAAGAGGGGCATCAGATAGCATACAGATACTTGAGAAACAACCTTTTCACCCGTTAAACACTGTTAACTAGATACTCTATAGGGACACGGACTATACTGAGGGAAAAGCCAGTATCAACAGTTGCCAAACATTTGTAAAAAATTACATAAATATTTACCTGTTGTGGATGAGTTAAAAGTCTCTTGCTCTTCAATGAATTAAATGCACGGAATGATGGAAACAGAAAAAGAAATCAGCAAATTTAAAGTTAGATAAAGAAATGTGTTACAAGTGACAATGGCATGTACAGCAGGCAGTACTCCAGCATATGTAAAAGTAATGCAGAAAATTAAAATAATAAACCATGACAAATAATAAAGCCTATGACTTTTTCTTTAAAATTAACAGGAAGAATGAAATTACTGAGAATCAGATTGTGGACTCTTTAAGTGTTCTGCTCGAGCAGTATTGTTATACTCAAATTTATGAATGACATAAAAACCTTAAAATTGCTGTAAGTATCACTCACACTCCTGAAACACATAGCCCTGTTTTGGATTCTGAAGCCTTTTCGGCAATAATAAATGTTATAAATATCTGTTAACTAAAATCTATAATACTCAATAACCATTGGACTATTGAAAATCAGTCTTTAAGGAAAGCATAAAAGATTATGAAGCTTTCACTCCTTCACATGCATCTCAGTTAGGAATGCTGAGAAAAACTACTCTCCAGCATGAGTAAAGATTCCACAAGCTGCCTCAAAATATGTACTGCCACCCAATAACTGCAAACTAAAACCAGAAATATGAAGACAAAACAAACAGTGCTAAATATCTAAAATCTAAAATTGAAATTACTTATTTTTTTAATTCTGTCAGTCAAGTTTTATACTGATGGATCTGAAAAAAGGTTTTACCTGAAAGGGTTTGATCTTTTACCACTACTCAAGCAACACTCTCACTGCAATGACATTTCAAAGGTCAAGTACATACAGACAGAATGATTTGGACCAACTACTAATTTTTTTAGGATCATAAGTTGGTTAAACATAAAAATGTATTTGCAACTCAAATGCATTGTTTGACAACATACTGATTTCCTGTACAGAATTCTGATATTAGTTAAAATGAAACACTATCAAAATACTTCATTTTCTTGCAAGATGTGACTACCATTAAAGACTTGCATGCATATTATACACATGAACTTTATATAAGTAACCCCCATTTAGTATCAGAGTCTTTGTAGCTTTCCCTCACAAAACAGCAGCACACGTGAACGCATTCACTTCATCCTGCCTACAAGCTCTGTACAAAACTTACGCAGCTTTTTCTAACATGAGCTAAGATACAGCAACACTTAATTCTGGTCACACTTCTGATTTTCTAAAGGTCACTATGTAAGGCCTATTGTTGTAAACAGACGCCACTGGAAACACACAAGCACACTACTTCAGTTATGTTTATAAATACTCTTTATATGTAAATAGATGCTGATTATTACAAATCTTACCCTCATTATAGGACTTTTGAAACACGAAACCACACTGTCGAAGTTATGAAAAAGAAATCATGCTGTGAAGAGCCAAACAGAAGCAGATGCAGGGAGAAAGACCTGTTTTGCATGAATTAGCTTCTAAAGATCATTTCTATACTACAATCATTGCACATTTATCTTGCTGATTCCTAAATTTCTATAGTACATAATATATTTTTTTATTATTTATGTGCTAGATTTCCTAATATTATCCCTAGCATTATGTAGTGTGGCTAAAAAGGAGTGTAGAAAAATGATATGGATCTACAGGCTGTATAAATTTTCTTAATCAACACGATGATTAGCCATTGTACAAAACTGTAGAGACTCACCCTCAAAACCTATTGAATTCTGTGATGTTTAACAGATTCAATGAAAAAGGAAAGACTGAGCAAAGATCATAGAAATATGCTTTATACAAAAGTATCATTTAAAACCCATGCCACTACATATCAAAGTTTTTAAAAAACTGAAAAAACAATGTCAATGCAGAATCTCCACCCCTCTGAATGATTTGCACAGTTTCACTCAAACACGATGCAAGTAAAAAAAACCACTGATGCAAATCTCTTGCAGCTCAGCACAGGATGACATTGAGAACAGGCCATTGTCCTTACCAGGGCTCAGAGTTTTACTGCTTTAATCACTAAGCCAAAACACCATTTTATAAAATTATCAATTAAAACAAAACAAAAGCAAATACAAAACCACTTCTTAAGTAGCATATGTTACGGTAATGACTACTGAATTTTGACTTTTTGATAATACACACAGACACGCGTATACCAAAATAACTTTCAATACCCAAGCATCTCAAGACCTTTGGATACAATAACATCCCACTACGTCTCGCACTCTCAGAAATACTGCTGACAGGGTTGCAAAGGAAAGAAATACAGCCATGACTTCTTTGAATATCACTCTAATTAAAATAAAATCACACTGACTCAAGATCACAGAAGCCTACAATCTTATTTGTAACCACTTCAAAAAGCCTGCATGTACTGGTGTTGCTAAAAATATTATCTAGTTAGAAATGTCTCATATGAAAACCTCCCTTCCCCACTCGAAAGCTAGACAAAGCTGCTATTCTCTTTAGAACATATTCACAAGGTACTAAACGAAATTCTGTAATGTCATAGGGATCACTACTTTGGTCTTCTCTGTAAGAGTTCCTTCTGTGAGTTGGTTTGCAGTTTTGTTTTGTTTTGTTTTATTTAATAAAGTGTGTCTACTGATACACACCTTTTAAAACTACCTTATTTTCCTCACAAGTTGACCCGTTATGATCCTCAAACTACCAACCAGAGCAGTAACTAAGACATCATCTGCTAGAGACAACCAGTTTTTCAGTTCTAAACTTGACAATAACAAAATGGAATGTCTGAGATGCAATGTCAGTCCTATAAAAAAGCCTTATTAGTGTGGATATTATAATTTACAAGTGAGGGCTAAAGACGAAAGATTGGGAGTTAAATATCACTCTGCTTCTCAAGATGAAAACCACTACCAGTCTCCTGCTCTTTCATTAACACTCATTTGTTCCATAATGTGAGCTCTGAAGAATAAGAAAATTACTTGAATGGATTCTTCCGTGTCTCCTGAATATACAAACAGTAAATAAAACCCCCCAGTCTTGATATACAGCCACTCAATCTTTTTATAGCAATCACTGTTATTTCTAAACCAGACACAGATTCATGGATGTATTTATATGGATGTGTATTCGACCCTCCTGATGCAACAGAATTTGTATAGAGAAAAAGTAGTACTTCACTGTAAAAACGATACCTTACAAAATGATATCATATAAAATTTCCTTGAAACACAGGATGTCAATTCTGACCACCAAAATATAGCTTTGTTCATAAATGAAGAAAATACATTTTGAAATGCTCCCTATAACAGTTTTATATTCCACTAGATTTTGACATCATCTGTACATACAATGACTGTGAACTTAAATCACTAAGGACACAATTCAGTTCCATGTACAGTTTATGGAAATTTTTTACAGACCTCAATATGCTTTGGATTCAATCCTATATTAAGGTCAGATCACTTCTAGCCACTCTATTTGACCCTGATACTCATTTGATAGGGATTAAAAAGGTGAAACTGATACTGAAATTTGAAACTGTAAATCAGAGCAAATACTCTGGTTATGACAGGATTTAGTTTCTTACAGTAATATAAAGTTTATGTATACTGTCACTTATATCTGAATATGCTGCGAAAACCATCTAAAAATATTTTATAAAATCAATTATGTATTTCTCTGCAAATACACTCTCAGCTTGAACAAAGTATTAAACATAGGTAAGATTAGAAAACTTCCCCTTCAAAAGGACAAGCCAGTCACTTAGACAACACCAAAGTACTACGTTGAGAAGGAATCTCTTTAGCTTTCGATTCCGTGTGCCATAATGCAGCCATATGGACACAGGTAGTATGATATGTAACAACAAAGTAAATGAGACGTCGCATCCCATTTGCACATTTTATACATAAGACGCAAACATATCAACCACTAACCGTAAAGAGTTCAGTGAAACAGCATTACTATACAGGTTTTCACGATATCAACAGCTTTCTAAACCTTGAGTAGCTTTAGCCTTCTGCTCAACTTTAATTTTTTAATTTCCTCCCATTTTTTCCAATGTCTTTAACTAATGATAAACCAGTATTTTATTCTTAACACAACAGTTATCATGAACAGCAGAAAGGTGACAAATAAATATTCAAAGGAAAGCCAACTTAAGTTAAAAGCTGATTCAGCATTATACTGCACCAGGTTCTGAAATTGCAGAAGAAACATGAACAAAATTTGAAATTCATTACTTATTATATTTCCCTATAGAGCTCTCAACTTACTAATATGCAGAAATAGAAGCTGTAAATGTAGTTTGCAATTTTTTGCAATCCAGACCATCCTAGATTCACTACAAAATGAGAGGACTCAAACGTAAAGTTAAAAATTAATACAACCCACTTGAATTACTATATTAATCATTTAGATACATTAATCATTCAGAATAAACACACGTATATAACAAGAATACATTTTTATGTGTGCTAGTTGAAGGTTTAGTATGCCATTGCCGCTCAAAGCCATAAAATTAACGTAAACTGATTACATGTTAATGTAAACCATCATACAGAAAATCCTTATGGATAATCTATCACGATAAGAAGGTCATGTTCAGCAACATCATCTCTTTAAGAAAATGGTCTGTCAACAGTTCTAAAAGCACTACAATATTTCATCATTAGACGCATTTCTTTAACTTCAAAATAGAGGAAATCCTTGCAATACAGAGGCAGTCTCCGGTTTTGCTAATAGTCAATGAGAAAACAGGCTTTTTAAACACAGAAGTAAACCTGAATGTGTATTTATCCATTGTGCCATTTCATTTTACAATGCTCTAGCAGCGTGCTGCTAGAAAAGGAAACCTCAATATTCATACTTATTTGATATTAGTATGTAATAAATCTTCCACAACCAGTAAGTGTATCTTTTTCAAAAAAGAGCAGCACTTTTTGCCTGATCAGTTTGTTGTTAAGAAAGAAACAGCTGATGACTTGTGCTTTCACATTTCTTATGGTGAATATTTTCATTCATTACTCACTGAACTACAAACTCCAGAAGAAAACTAGATTTATGATACTAATCTATGTTAGTAATGCACAACAATTAATATAAACCACAAAATGAGCAAGACTGAAAAAATGTCAATTTTTTTGCCTGATTTATCTGAATACACACTAGGCATGTGTTGGAAAGTACCACAATTCTAACAGAAATTTTAAAGCAGACAAACAAAAAGGGTACTAGAAAATTAAGGCAATCAAACCATGTGTAAGAATTCACCAGTCAAGATTTACTGGATTTCCCAGACTACAAAGATATTTTCATTTTCTGCTATTGCTTTATTGGTAGTATTACAGCATTGAACGCATAGTTACAAAAGTAGACGTTAAGTAAAGAAAGGTAAGAAAGCAAAGAGTTTGAGTTATTATAAGCTCATTATTTGATACCTTGCTCTATACTGCCACTTCTTACTGGAACTTGTGGTAGCTGTCTTCCCCTGCGACTGCTGAAGGATGTGTCTGCAGGAGGAGACTGCATGGGACTTCCTTGTTGATGTATTCTGCAAATGAAATTAAGATAAAAGTAAAATGACCTCAATTAAGACAATGTTTATATTTGGATTTTTAAACGTTAAGTTGCATATACTGAAGATGGGTTTGAGTAAGTTTACATTTCATGTATGCCATATACACATACTCAGTTCTAGATACCTGGTTAACTTATAAGGCCTCACATTTTATTTCTCTAATTACCTTCAAATAAGGAGAAATATTTTCCTTTCTTTTGATGTGTTTGTTGTTTCTTTTTGTTGTGTTTTTTTGTTGGTTTTTTGTTTTTTTTTTTTTAATAAAGTACTGGTCAAAATCCACTGAAGAAAAAGCGGTTTTCCAAAAAACATTTATGACTCACAGTTTCTGTACGTTCTCCCGCACTGGAACAGGGCAATACAAATTGCCACCTCTATTTTTTATTAACTTTTGTGTTCCTTTTATGCTGATGCAATAATTGCCCAAGGCCACAGAGATCTGGACAGCAAGTACCTATTCCCATGGGACAACCTGTTGTTTAAACTGAACTCAAAGGGAGGTGTCCTGGGTTCAGCAGTAGCAGTAATTTTTCTCCTTAGTAGCTGGTGCAGTGCTGTGCTTTTGACTTTCGGCCAGGGAGCAGCACTGGTAACACCAATGTTTTTAGTCGCTGCTCAGTAATGTTTAGTCTGACCAAGGACTTTCTGAGTCTCATGTTCTGCCAGGGAGGACGGGAAGCCGGGGGGAAGCAGAGACAGGACACCTGACCCAAACTAACCAAAGAGGTATTCCATACCACAGCACATCATGCCCAGGATGTAAACTGGGGGCAGTTACCTGGAAGTGCTAGATCACTGCTATGGTGGGCAGGTGGTGAGTGGTTGTATTCTCTTCCCTTGTTATTTCCCTTATCATTGTTATTATTGGTGATAGCAGCAGTGGTTTGTGCTATACCTTAGTTACTGGACTGTTCTTATCTCAGCCCGTGGGAGTTACATTCTTTTGATTCTCCCCATCCCTCCGGGAGCGAGGAGAGGAAAGTGGGAGGGAGTGAGCGAGTGGCTGCGTGGTTCTGTGTTGCCAGCTGGGCTTAAACCACGACAGGAGGAAAAAAACCTTAGCATTGGGGGCGAGGGTGCATGTGTGTGTGTGTGCAGAGAATGTACAAGATTTTTAATATTCATACCTAAGTAAATATCCTAAAGCCCTTTGGCTGAATTCTAACTAGAAGTATTGCAGAACACCTCGGCTACTTGATTTCCTATACATAGATACAGCATCTCAGTACAACACATTAAATGCTTTTGGAACACTGGTAAGTTTGCACTTAAAATAAGTATGGCCATCTCTAACAACTAGGGGAAAAGTTTAAGAAAATAAAGCCAAGATGAGAAGAAGCAGACCACTGAGAAAGAGAGAGCTTACTATTAGATGTCCTTGCCAGTTACAGTAATATCACACTCACTATAGTAGTAAGCACTGTTCATCTACTACACCAAAGTTGCAAGTACATAGTTAAAATTTTAAGTAACACGTTTGTGCAAGTGCAAAATACTGTTGGCTTCCACACTGTGGTGATGAACTGAGTTTTTCTTAGCCTGTAAGATCAGAGCTAGTTGTGTGAACAGCATGTCATTTCCTGCACTCTGTTTAAGAAAAATACTTTGATATATTTTGTATGGATACAGAACAAAACACAACAATGGAAGGACGAAACACAGCCAGTTTTTCACTGTTACATTGCATAACTATTTAAGTTCAACAGCAAGAAGCACCATCTGGATGGTGAAGATAGGTGGCATAAAGGATATGGGAGAAGTGTAAATACCATGAAGAGAGGATCAGTTCAGTGTCAGAAATGAATGAATGCGCCATGTATGCTGAGGAAAGTACAACACCACACTGACACCTGGGAGGCAGAACATGAAAGCTGTGCTGTACATGTAATAGCAACCTTGTCAGAAGTGGAGAAGGTGGCGCCGACCCTCCGGGCGCTAGGTGATGTACAGAGCATAAGGGTCTGATACTAGTGTGCTCACTCGACCTTGAGCGAGTGTGATGTTTTCCCCTAATGACTGGATGTTCAGTTGTTCGTGGGGTTGGAAGTCCCCTTCTAGAAACACATGGTAGCAGACCCCTAAAACATTAGGGCCAAAAAGAAACTGTTCAGTTGTTAGCTCCAGGAACACCTTCCCATGCCCCCCTCCATCCAAGAACATTGCAAATCCTGGCTGCAGGACCAGAGTTGACACCTCAGTCCGAACTTTTTAATTCTGAATGCAAATCTGTTTTCAAAATTATGAACTGCAGAGCACTCACCACTGCAGATACACGACCCTAATCATGGAACTGTTGAACTGCATTGCATATAGTGGAGAGCTGGCCAAAAACACTAGCTGCATCTTAAACACAACAAACACAGGCTAACAACACATATGACATAAGTACTAACACAGAGTGGGCTATGAATATTTACCATACAGCATTTCTGTATCTAAAACATACCTTTTATCTTCATGAAAAATATTAACTGGATTTCAATTAGTGTCCAGCAAAAGGACAATATGCAAGCACATATGTAATTCCCTTGAGTTTGAAATAAGGGATCTATTAATGTATCTTTCTGCCATAAGTCCTAAAACATAAATACAGTTCTAATTCTAATGAAAATATAATTAAAATATGCAGGAAAAATCATTGTATTAGTATAAATAATCATAATTATTAGTAGTTTAATAATTGCATACACTGCAAGTATATCATAACGAAACATTTCAAGTTTGAAGAGCGACAAAGTATTCTAACAGTGCAGTATTTTGTAAATGCTACTACTACATCTCCTGCTATTTCAGAAATTTCAATTTCACATGATATTTCACTGTGGTTTTATTTGCTCATTTTAATTTCTGCAGACTTATGAAGTCTCTCTCTTCCCACACCCAGCACTGCTTTCCCACAAGATACAGTCAAAGTAACCAAGGGACTGTCTGAACGATATGACTATCATACGCTGAAAAGTCATCCTAAAAAAAAAGATATGTAAGAGAGAATACGCGTGAATAATATCCTACCATGGATAATAAACAGGTTCAGTTTCAAAGCCATTTCATCAGTAACAGTTTATGTGAAACTGCAGCCACAATGCAACAAAACCAAGATGCTGCTGCCCTTGCCATCTTCTTTCTCTTAAACCTTAACACTTACCTAGCTTAACTCCTGGCTTGCCTTAGTGATAACTGTAACGTTCTTGCAGAAACTGATTCTCCTGCTTCTAAAAGATGCTTATGATTATGAAGATGAGCTGAGCTCTGAAATTCCTCTTTCTCCATGCTGACTGTAAAAGTAATCCATGCCAACTACTTCATACAATCAGCTTTTAAGCATATGTTCTATCAGATGTTTAAACATCGTAACATCCATAATGTAAATATGGATACAGCTAAGTGCCATAAGGTGCTCGCTTGCTTTTGCTATGAATGAACGCTCCAACCTAACAGTGTCATGTTCTCAGCTCTGATTTTTCTCATTTAAGAGGCTAAATATCCTAGAATTTATCTGAGAGCACTAAGAGAGTTTGTCCTGCCATTACAAAATGGACATTTTTCCTGAGACTAAGAAACCTCCTGTTCTTTCAATAATACCCTTTTTACAGACCTGTCCCTCTCCATGAGAGAATGAGAGGATTTGCTTAACTAAAAGGAAGGCAAACCAGGCTTAAGATGTACATTAGCTGGATTACACTGAGACAAATTTGCTACTTGGGGTGCAAATGTAAATAGAGCTAAGAGGGAACTGGAGAAAAACTACAACGGAATTAAGGACTTGCTGGCCTAGGAGAAAGATCAGCTGTTGAAAGGAAGAAGTCTGCAAATGCTGATCAGGAGGATGAGACAAAAAAGAACAAGTATATGAGACAAAAGCTAGTGTACAACTGAGGAAATGAGACTTAAGTGAGATAAGAAGTATGGAGAGAAGAGGAATTTGGGAGAGAAATAATACCTGGTGTGCAATCAGACTGCAATGAACACATACATGTGTATCTCATCTCCTGGATCCTTACAGAGAGGAAGGTAACTCTGCACACAGCAAACCTACTAATTCAATGGCAAGAGTCTACAGGGGAATCCTGGAGGTTCCAGCTCTGCCTGCGCACAAGAAAATTCAAATTCTTTCTCTTTAAACTGATGCCTGAGTGGCATGTCCTAAATAAAACATGCTGTCACTTATGGAACGATAAAGAAAAACTAAGAATAAAATAGCATTGCCAATCCAGCACACCCCTCGTACAGGGTCCTATGTAAAATAAAATAAGTAAAGTTAAGACTCCGTGTATTATAATGTGACAAATTAAAAACCAAATCTAAGACAGAAATGGGTATTTGATGAAGGAATAGCCTGGAGTTATATTTGCTGTTTCACAAGAAAATTAATTGCCTGTCCTATTACCAAAACTTTCTGGCACTAGTACAGCACTGCATCTATGATAAAATATTAAACTACAGCAGTCAAGACTTATTTGGACATGTGTCTCACATCTAATAGCAGTGAATCACTCATGGAAACAGAAACCTACACCATGTGCCATGGAGATGTAAAACCAAAAGGCACAACTCCAAGACCCTATGGTCTTGTTGCACTGGATTCACTGCTGAATGGTTATCAAAAACTGTGAGCCTCTTTGACCACAGTCCCAGGGGCTCCCCTTACTCTTCAGAAGTTAGAAAAAACAAACAAACAAAAAAAAGGGAAAAAATGGCTTCAGTGATCTCAACGGAAATACTCTCCCTGGTTTAAACAGAGCAAGGATTTCAGCCACCATTTAGGTAATTTCTCTGGTCTAAACTGAAAAAGCAGATGGGCTATTGTGATGACAGGATCACCAAAACCAAGAAAAATGTAACCATTGCTTCTGGATTAAGAACACAGTAAAATAAAATAAAATAAAAGCTCTGATGTTCTGCTACATAATGCGCATTCTCATGGAACATAAAAATGTGTATGTGTTCTTTATGGAAGTTTTTCAGCCCCACAATATAAACTGATGTACATTCCTTCTCTGCTAATCAGCAGGATCTCACCCCTCCTCACTGCTTTTATTTCAACCTTAAAAACTTAACTATATGTACTTAGGATTTAGTGTATATATATATATACATATATTTATTTTTTTCTCTCTTTTTTTCTTAAGACTTTGAATATATAACCTTATACTACTGTAGCACCAAAGCTAAAAGTTACAATGACAATACAAATACAGGAAAATTCGATGAATACAAAGGTTAAAGTCCCAGTGTTTACATTAACTCTATAAATATTTAAATGGATAACTTAAAATTTTGTATTATGAAGTGAAATTAATTTGATCAGAGACATCTTGAATTATAATCTGTTAATATATTTTTATTTACACTCAAAGTTATTGTAAAATAGATAAGATTTATTTGAATAAAGCTCAGAGGTAAAGTACAGAAAATGTTTAGTTCCGTACTAATGAAATACACTGTAAATTTCCAAATTTCATCTTATAGAGATCAAGATAGTGGTAATGGGTCTCAGATTTTGGCTCATAAAATGGATTAATTGATAGTTTTTAACACTGAGCTCATCTGCAATGACGGAGAATGCCAGAAAAATTCTGTATGTATGCAACACAGCAAGCATTGATAATAATATAGATGCAAAGTAAATAATACTGTGAATTACAACAATGTAGCTTTTGCAACAGACATTCTACTTTAAAAGTCATATTGGAGGCATATTGCAAAAACTGGAATCAGACAGATTGATTATAAGAGATGTGTACTCATCGATCAGCAATCCTACCTTTCTGTTTCAGTGGCGGAGCCTTTCCTAGTTTGTTTTTGGCTGCTATATCTTTCCACTTTTCTGGACTGCCTGTGAAATGACATGTCAGAAAAGAAATAAACAAAGAAGAAAAAGAATACGGAAATATGAAGATTATTCATTAATGTATTATAAAGTTAATAACAGAAATGGTTGCAAGATGAAAAAATGACAACTACTGTCATGAACAGGCTGGTGAAGTGCAGGTTTAAGAAACACTGAACTGACTAGGTTTGATTGAGGCTAATAGTGTGAAAGTTATGAGGTAACAAAATGGGAGATAACATTAATCCTGGCTGAACCTGCAGTTAGTTGCTACTTCGCGGTCTGTATTTGATTAGAAACAATAGCTCCTCATAGGCCTTTTAGTCATCTCTTAACAGCATGAAAAACGAATGCAGAGTAGACAGCAGCAGAAAAAAAGTTGAAGGACGGACCAGAAAATACTATTCAAACATAAAATTTAAAAATTGCTTTTAAATCTCAGTTTCAAAAACAAAACAAATACTGCATCATATCAGATTTAAATAATGACGTCAATGTTTAATAAAAACTCGACTTTCCAAAAAACTCATTCTATCAAAATTTTTTAGAGTTCTTTCAGAAACAGTTTAAACCAACTTTTTTTTCTAGTCAGTGTAAGTTAGCAGTTTATTTCATTCCTTCATTCTTTTCCCACATATATCTTTTATAGAATTAATCTGACATTTGGATAGTGAGGCACTAGTTAGTCCTGAAAATCTAAGCATTCACACTGATAGCAAATAAGAACAATGAACAGTAATATGATTCAATAAATGTAAGAACAAAGATAAAGCATATTTCACCATTATGACTGAGGACTATAAATACAGTATAAAAAGCTCTGCAAGTCTTGCACTTTCCAAAATTGTCTTTACTACTCATATTAATGTGAGCAGTTACAAATTAGGATTTACAATTTTAAACCTCTGATAAAAATCAATATACATTATTTTCTTGGAATGAAAAGTGCACAAAGTATTTCAAGAGTGTTCAAAAACAGGGAGTTATGATTATTCATTGATAGACCAGAAATGCTGACAAACCCTTACATCTTACACTGGTGCAAGAAACATGTATAGGAACTTGCCATGATATAACCAATGTCATATATTAAGCTAAAAATAATTACTTTGGGAAAATAAATAGATACAAATAATATAAAAAAAATAAAAATTCCTTTTAAACCTTTCTGATTATAAAGAGCAATCCAGTGTCTGAACTGGAAGGAAGCTGAACAGCTGTAACACCAAATTATACCCAAAGAATATAATTACTGTGGGTTTTCATGACTTGTACACACTGCAATGTTTCATAAGCATTATATTGTGATGCAGTATGCTCCACAACAAAGACAATACTGCAGTAAAATGCAAAATGCTCTTCCATGAGCAGAGGTCATCACCTGATGCTTTCTGGGTTTTAAAATAATTTATTTTTCTTATCCTCCACCCCCCACCCCAAAAAAAAAGTTATCTCAGATTAAAAATGAAAATCCTCTTTGTCCCCAATCTATTTTTTTGTAGATGCTTATCACTTTTTAATTCTTTTCTTTACCCACGGGGAAACACCTAACAAATGCTGCAGCTTTACTCAAAACCTAAGGTTAGCAAAGTATTTAAAGTTATGGTTAGATCCACCAAATGCAGCAGCATTATCACTCAAATGATGTCACCCTTTTCATTTTTTGTTTGGCTGGTTATAGGGCTTATTTTCATCTTACTCCTTATATCACTTGCTTAGACTACTATATGTACAATTGAGAAAAAGAGCACGTAGTGGCTAATCTTTGTAGCAGTCACCCAAGGCCAGGTTGGATGGGGCTTTGAGCAATATGGTCAAGCAGCAACTCCCCATGGCAGGGGGTTGGAACTAGATGATCTTTAAGGTTCCTTCCAACCCAAACCATTTTATGATTCTGTGTAGGATGGAAAATGCGACAGTAGGCCATGCTTTCCTATGAAAAGTGACAAAGCACTAGTGAGAATATACTTATTTCCCTGCTCTCTGTGCTGTCCTTGTGAGCAGCACACATTAGAAATATGTTTATAATCACAATTTCCTTTCTATTTCCTTCTTCTTCCTGAGAGGATGCTGTACACAATTCAGTATAGCTCAACAGGCTGCTAAAGCACTCAAAGTCCTAGCTTAGCTTGAGCACACAGTGGGCATTGGCATGTACATATTTACAAGCAGGCATCTTTTCATGCCCGTATACAATGTATGAAGAGTGCACTAGGGATTAGAACACTCATGTCATACTCAAATTTCTCTCTTAAATGTACTTTGTAGGGGATTAAATATTACCTATGAACAATACATGCATATAAGTACTTATATATAAAAAGAGAAAAAAACCTATATATGAGAACGTATTATGCAGAGCATATGAAGAATATACTATAACCAATACCTCATTTACTTGAAACTATGATTTGAGTAAATAAGGATACCTCTGTGCTGCTCCAGGTTTAGCACTTAGGTGGTCTACACTGTCCTGTTTTGGAATGCAAGACTCCAACGTCCTTGTTCTTCACAAAATTTGGAAACATGGATATGTATTTGGATAGAATGGGCAGAAACAGAGAGATGGTCACATGCAGCGAAGATGGAGACATGCAGTCAAATATATAAACCAAAATCATTAAAGCACTATCTGCTGAGAAAGGCTATATTTGTCATTTCCCCTTCCGCTGAATTATTCCATACACTTCAATAAAATATTAAATTTTTTTAGACATAACATCAACAATCTAAGATGCAATAAAATCAAGAATGAAAGCCACAACAATATTTCAGAAAACATTTATACCCTACATGCTGAATGGCAGCGCTGTGGATTAACAGTTGCCGTTATCCTTCTGGAGAATTAATCTAGAATATTATTAATTAGATTAATATATAAACCTATACAGAACACCTTCCTTTAGGAATTTGAAAAATGCATATTTTGTCACTATTTTGCAAAATTCTCCTGAAAATACAATTTCATAATTTCATATATTTTGATGAAGACATCATATTCTATTGCCAGCTGGTCTACATCAGTAATCATTAAGAACAATTCAAAAGCAAATTAGAATAACTGACTCGACTCGGTGCTTTGCAGTAAGTTTGTTCATTTATGCAGCCTTAAAGCCATCAGGAATGCAATGTTTGAAACTCCATAAGTTTTCATGAAGATTTCAGAAAGGATGGATCTACATGGCATATGAGCTGGAGGTCACAACTACTCTGAAGGTTTGGTAGCTCCTCACACTGATTCCTAGAACTTCAATTCTTGGGCTGCAAAACTGCCTTCCTGATCAAGTCACAGAGTGTTGCTGGAACGATGGGAAAGGATCATCCAGGCCAAATCAGACTGATGCTGGCAGTGCAGGGCACACCTCAAGTTCTCTTCATGAAAGTACCAGAAGGGTGTTTGTTCCACACCTGGCTTCAGGATGACTCTTGGACAAGCATCCTTACAGATGCATGCACTGAACAGCCAAAGGCCACTTCTCTTAACTGAAACTGTATGAGAATTAATTTTTTAAAAGGCTTATTCCATTCAGTCTTGGTTATATGCTGAAATTATATATGTAAGCTTCTCAGAATGCCCAGTCTAAGTAAAATTTCCACCTACCATTAAATGCTCAATTTTCATTCTCCTTGTTTTTATCATCATTTATAATTTCACAATTTCACAGCTTTCTCATTACCAGAAAGTCTTTTGCTTTGGACAGAGCAAGATTCTAATTTTTAATATAGAAAACAAACAACCAAACCAACTTCCCAGCAATAAGCTGTAGGTCAAACAAAAAACTAAATTTTGAAATGTCTTAAAGAAAACCATGATACTAACCAAATACTTGCTAATTCTTAACACTGAAATAATATATATCCCATGTCTTCATCTTCTCAAGGTACATCAAGGAGTCAATTTTCTGATACGGCAAATGAACAGATTCCAGAATAACAACAAGCTTGTCAAGACCTATACTAAAATTTATGTTTATTACTTATTATCAATATATGCAATGTTGCAAAAACTGAATTTAAATTATCAAGATTAAAAAAATGCATGCCATATACTTAAGAAATGTATTTGGAAACAGATTTTTGTGATTACACCCTGTGTCAAATTTGGACCAATTTGTAAGATAAATCTGGAATATACTCATATGAAGAGTAAGATGGCATCCATCAAAGTCAATTTATCTGTGAACATACGATTTAAAAGCAGTGATAGCAGTAGTTAGCTACCACTGCTGATCCATCAGGTACTCATTCCAACACCTATTGCATCAGTTGTCAAATTGATACAAGCATACCATAAAAAAAAGTGTAAATTATAGAACTGAGTGGTGTTAGTCAACTGCCAAAGCTATAGGAAATAATCAGAATGAACGTAAAGTGAAAGAGTAGAAAACAAAGGTAAAGCACCTTTGACTCCCTCTACAGACAAAAGTGGACCATTATTTTGCACTGGGCATGCAATGCAAAAAGCCCAGCATCCTTCAGACTTCTCAATCTGGGAGAAATTTCCTGCAACTAGAAGGCTGCAACCAGTAATCAGGATTGAGATTAGCCTAAAATCATTCTGGATTCATCACTGACTGCATCACTGGCATCTGGTGACCAGATTACCTGCAAGACCAAGTACAATAAAGCACTGATTTCACTAAGAAAATTAGGCTTCTTTTTCTCTAACTCAGTATCTTTCCCATAACTGTTTCTATATCTTACAGATTCTTTACTACAATACGTTTGCTAACAGGTATAATTTCAGTATTTCTTCATAAAACTTCAGGTGACATTAAAAAGCTTACAATTCTGCATTGAGTGGCAGTGTTTAGATGAACATCTTATTTCGTTGATATATGACAGGATTATGATTTAATTCTAATCACTGCAACGACAAGATTTTATCAAGTCTGATACACTGAAGTCAAAGTTAGTCTTTCAATCAACATAAAAAACTGGGAAGTGAAATTACTTAAAAATTCTTAAAAGACACAAAATACATTTTTAAACTATTACAAGCTGTCCCAGAAAAGGGATGTGCTGGCAAAATTTCTAGATATACAACATCTGTAAGTGGTGACAATACTGAAATAATGTTTCACAAATTAAATTTTATAATTTATAATGCCATCTTAGATAAAAATAAGAAATGCTATCCAAACACAACTGCACCCTTCCCACATTGCATTAGTGGAATATATCCAGTATCAAACAAACAAGACAAATTACAGTACAAATACAAGTACCGTGGATAGAAATTAGCAGAAGGTAAGCACTAGTACTATAGTGACTGAGTTTTATCCATATACTAGTCTTTCAGTTTTAAGTGCAAGTTCCTAAAGGTTTACACATGTATGGATTATTTACATGAGCCATCTGTATCCTGTCATTTACTGTAGCACAAAGAATTTGAAGGGAAAATTTTGAATTTGCATTTCAATAGAAATTATAATGTCTGCTTAAAAACCCCATGGATCTATCTGGAAAACATAAACAAACAAACAAAAAAACCAACCAACCAAAATAAAAACCCCAAAAATTACTGCTGCCAAAGCAATGAAATACCAAAACTGATTTGAGTAGAATCCTCATTACAAGAAAAAATGGAAGATCCTTCTAATAATCTCTGGCAGTATTCAGCATGAAATCTGATTTAAAGCCCTAGTATTTTTAACCAAAACCTACCTTGTTAGGAAAACCTGCTCCATGGAGACCATCCTGATTTGGACAGAATTTACAAACAGTGCCAATTTTTACATACATCAACTAGCAAGTGTTACCAAGACTTTCAACATAACAGTTTGTGGGTGTTTTCTTTTCCGCCATCGGAACAGTTTATTAAAAAAAGGAAAATAAACCAATAAAAATCAAATTAAACACCTAGACAAGAATAGGCTCTACAACAAATATTTAACATACTATAAAGCACCACAGTGAGACCACCACCAACATTTACAGAAGCAGACTAAAGAACATTAACACTGATGATGCTCTCTTGTATTAGAAATCTTATTTCATGGCTTGTGGCCATTCAGGCAAACAGAAAACTTGGAAAGACAGTACTTCCCAGGTGCTTTATAACAGTTTAACAAAACGCAGAGATGATATCTAAGCTGCTGTTTTATTTTGGGCTTCTGGAGGTTGCAAGTCTCTCTCTACTTATATGCATATTTTTAAATTTCAGTATACTCTTCTGAGAGTGCAAGATGCAGTAAACCACTTTTCAACTGGAGGAGCTGACTGGTACCTGTCATCCTCCGGAGATGCATGCTGGATATGAATCCTGGGACTAGTAGGTCGTCTCCTCTCTAGGGAGGGGGACCATCTACCCCTGTTTGCCCGTTCAATAAAACAGGAAAAAAATAGGATATTTAGTTTGTGATAAAATTAAATAAATGGGATTTGGGACTGGAAAAATACCCCAAAAAGTAATGAGAGTGTGTTATTTAATTTTATTTTTTTTGTAGCAGTTTCCTAATGCCCAAGTATGGGGGATTCTTATGGCTGCTTACTGCAGAAACATTACAGCTGAAACAGAGAATGAATGCCCAAAGGTGCAGAATTTAGACTGATATAAACCTTTTACAGAGTGTTTCATTAAGTTTTCAAATGTTCTCAAATGCTAGATCATGTAAAAGCCTGTCATTCAACCAGAAAACCATAATTCCAAACCAGAAGAGGTTTTCAAAGACGATATACTAGTCATTCTCTGTCAACTACTGGCTGGTATTTTGTTAAGTCTGTGTGTCTTAGCTCTCTGCATTGAAAAATGCATTCTCAGTAAAAGTGTAGGTCTATGAACTATGAGAAAAATTCTGAGATAGTGACCCTTTTCAGAGTGACCCTTTTCTGGAATGCTATGAGAATACGGGTGAAGAAATCAGCTACAACCAGCCCACACACATTTGTGGAGAAGTACTGAGGTAACTTTTTTTTAAATTTAAAAGTATATCTTGAAAGTGTATGCAGTGAACTTCCTCTTCTGTTCATTTTTCTGTATCACTGCAGTACATGCCAGCAGATTATTATAATTAAATTTAACAAAAAGGACCTGAACTATGAATTAAAATTGGTGTCTTACATGATTTCTTTTTATTGAAAAAGCTCATTTAATTTAGAATGATATATGTTATACCTATAGACAGTGTTGCTTATTTTGTTGGGGTGTTACGTAGTTGTAATAGTACAAGTGTACGTACATCAACTTACAAAATCAAAATATACTGATTAATTTATGAACAGCAAAATGTTCACATAAACTTTGCATGACTATCCAGTATTTCACTTTCTGAGGCATCCTTCCAGTCCATGTAATACGGAAAAGGGTTTGATTTATGGAACATGCAAATAACAAAGGTTTCAAGGTTAGCATCACTTGAGCAGTTAGGCAGATCTTTCAAAAGTTTCAAGAGCAAATAAGTTGTTAGTAATTTTGGGTTTTTTTCTCTCCAAAGCAAGAGATAAAGAAAATGTTAATGCATCAGTGCACTCAGTCAAAGCCCTTAATATGCTGATATCCCCTACAAATATTGAACAGCATTTGACAGAACTTAGTAGGTCATGCAGTATGAACTTCAAGAACATGCTCTCTTTCATTGAATGTTGAATGACCATGAGCCATAGTACAACGCAGACAAACATGCAATAACCTATCCCTTGGTTGAAAGAACTGGAAACACGTTGCATACAAATACAGTTATTTTATACTGTACATTATTTTAAATGTAAATGGTGATATTCAACACAACTGTTAAAGGCATGCAATAGAAGCACCTACTACTTCAGACTTACTAAAAAGCTTAGGAAAATCAACCTGAAATCAAGATAGGTCTTAACTGGATCAAGCGACAGCTCCAACTTCTCTTATCTATTTATGAGTAGGTAGCAGGTAACTGTTCATCTTTGTACCTTGTTTAAGTGGCAATGACCAGCTGATAGCGAACATCCTGAAGATCTTTGAAATGTTTTGCTGCCTAGCGCAGTGAAGCACTGCAGGCCAAACACAGCTGCAGGGCTGTATTTTGCAGATATGCTGACCCCGCTGTACATGCACTAATCCCTGGGCTGTGCTTCTCAGTTTTATTTGCTCAGATCTCCATTAACCGACCTCTCAGGACCAAAGCATACAAGCAGTACCAACCTATACAACTGCTCTTGTGCTAACTTATAATACACGCAATAATTGTTCGCAACATAAGAAACTTAGAAGGAAGATAAAAGCCACATAACATGTCATTAAGTAACTACCACTGGCTGCAATCTTAAATCACTCTGAGGAAGATGCTGTTATGCTGAGAAACCACTGCTGAATCAGTTCAGATATTGCACTTGAATCTTATGCTTCTTGCTTTCCTGACTGAAGGCTGGGTATTACAAACCAATTTCTCTCTTTTAAAGAAATGGAACCCAATTTACAAGGGGAAAAAAAGCCAACAAAGTGAAAAGGACAACTAAAAAAAAACATACAAAAGGAAGTAGTAGCTGCAAAAACATTTTCAATGGCATTAGAGGACATTTATGACTATGTAATAAGCTAACATATGCCTGGCAGATCACCACAGGACCTTCAACATCACAAACATTTTGAAAACAACAGTTTGGAACAAATGGGTGCACGGAGGATGAGGCAGGCATGGTGCAAAGGTACAGATGTATTAGTAGGGGCTGGATGTTTCTGAGTATCCTAGTGTATACTGTGCCACAGAGAAATATATGAAGGATTAAGTTCTGTACCAAACTATTCCATTTACCAAAAAAATCTTTAGCAGGCCTGTGCAAGGTCAGTTTGCCAGTCAAGTTATATGGAACTTTCCTTGCTCAAATGATGAAGCTTATAGCAGAAGAAAAGGAATGTCTTTTTTGTTATTATTGCTTTACATTTGTTGAAGTGCAACTAGCAAGACTTATATATGCTGCATTCATATATACCACTGAAAGTAATTTTTTTGCTGGTATATGTGGGCCAACATGACTTTTACTGTCAAAGCAGCATCTTAAAAACCAGTAACTACTCTGACCATTCTAAATTACATGACTGATGTTGTACAGAGTTTAAGGATCAAAATCATTTCCAACAAATCACTGACACAGAGAAATAGGGCTCCACCGTCCATCAGTTACACACGGCCACACTATTTTGTTAAAAAAAAAAAAAAAGCTCAAGTGGACCATTTTAACTTTTGATCTCAAATACAATCTAATTCATACCCTCTGATACAAGACATCAGGGGGAATAAGTAGAAATAATTTTCCATTGGTGAGAAACCATAATGTGTTTCTCTGATACAAGACCAACTCTACACCTGATGGATCTTTATGTAATTTCTTCATACTTTCTAGTAATGTAGTCATGACAACCTTTTACGTATTTTATATTACAGTGTTTCATTACACTCACTTCCAAAAAAAACTTTCCTACCATTTAAGATGAATCTGTCTTACTGCATTTTAAGTCCCCTATTCTCATTTTGTCCAGCACAGAAGCAAAGTGCTTTCTACATACCTTTAACTTAATTCTGCATTCTTCAAACTAGGATTCCTCTATCAATACAGGCAATTGATCACTAACCTCATGTTAAAGTGTAGGCAGATATGCTCAACAGTGGAGAATTCAATCTCCTAAAATTAGCTTCTTCAAAACAAAAATATTAATTTGGTAGGCTTTATACATTAAATATAACATCTTCCTTCAAAAATTGGGCCATATTGGAAAAACAAAATCTATACCAGAAATAAAAGAGTCATGTATGTCCTAAATTCTCTGTCAGAAACACACAGATCTTACTGCTTTCAAAAAAACCATCATGGAAAATTTGAATATTAATTTCCTCAAAAAGAGCTTTTCTGCACCCCCATGAAGGATCCCAAGAGAAAAGCACCTATTTAGGACTTCTAAAAGCAAAGAAGTCAAAGTTTCATAGTGATGGACAATTTTTATGGATCAAGTGCAGAGACTATTGGCAAAACCACCTTTAGTAGCAGTAGAGGCCATACACACAGACTAAACATTTTCTTTGCAAGGAGCTAATGAAAAATGCTGCAGTTTCTGTGTAGTAATCATTGGACAGAGGTTGCTGGACATGAACTGTAAAGACATAATAGGACTAGATAATATCAGTGGCAGGTGTGGTTTTGCGTTTCATATTTTAACTAGATTTTTTACAATTGCCGGTTACTGTTTCATTGAATATTCAATTTGATGGGTGGCATCTTGACATAAAAGTGCAAAACATATTCTTCATGCCCTTATATTATTATATTAGATAGCTGCTTATAGATGAACACAGCTGTATATATCTGCACACTTAGCTATTATGCCACATCCCTGGAAGTGGTCAAGTTCAGGCTGCACAGGGCTTGGAGCAACATAGTCTAGTGGAAGGTATCCCTGTCTGTGGCAGTGGGGGTTGGAACTCTGTGATCTTTAAGGTCCCTTTCAAACCAAACTGCTCTATGATTCTGTGATTCTCTAATTAATACAATGCTACTTTCATCTTTCTTTTTTCTTTTTTTTTTTTTTAATCTGGAATGATATCCTGCACTTTATTGTGGCCTTATTTCTATCAGACCTTTTTTTTTCTACATATATTATCTGTGTTATCTTTACTCAACTTTTAAAAGCATCGATTCATCTGAGATCTCTTAGCAGAACATTAGTCACTCCTCTGCAACAAGGACAGAATTTGAGCAGAGTAAAGTTCCAATCAAGGATCAGTGGGAAGTGGGGAGGAGGGAAAGGGAAAAAGGGAAATTTCACAAAAAATCTTAGAAAAAAACTCATCTCAAAGGGTAAAGCATGGTCTGATTGCCTTTCGTCATTGATCCTCTCATAATGAAAATGATGCAACTGTTTTAACACTGTGGGTTGACTGACAAAGCAACTTTGCTGCTGCAGTTAAATACGCATTTCATAGATGATATTGTAATTCCACCATATTCCCACTCACTGGAAGCCTATAATTGCCTTTAGTGAAGCTAAAGATTTCACTGTAAAATGGTGTAGTTCTAAGCCAAAAACTCATCAGGTGGTGATGAAAAATTCCCTTGTGGAACAATTCAAATACACCAAATACACCAGCAGTATTTGGACCAATATAGTGTGATATTAAAAATTCAGATAGCAAACACAAAATGCCTGCACGATGTATGTAACACAGCAACACTTCATTCAAATTGCAAACCTATCTTCTTACGACTTAGGTGAGCCTTAATATAATGTCACAGAGTGAAAAAAACTTAATGCAGTGAAATGCCTTGTAACTGCAAAAAGCAGATGCAGCAGATTAGCTTGAGAAAGCAACGAAGTTTGGCTGTTTTGTAGAGAATACATGACTATGCAAACTACAGTTCTGGTTTGAAAGATGAGAATTTTGTCATAATTTATGAAGTATGTCACCGCCTCATTAGCATTCCACGAAACAGGCAAGAAACAAACATAATACTTTTTAGCAAATGATGATGAAGATCAACAACCAAGTGCTACTTTGGCAAAATACTTAACACTGCAATGCTATTATCAGCATACTGAGGACTTTTGTAAACAGCGACATCAGCCTGAACTTAAACAAGGAAAGAAGCCAAAAGCATTTATAAACTCCAACACACAGCTTACATGACATACATGAATATAGGAGCAAAAATGCCCACAAATACCAAAACAGACATGAATGTACAAGAATGTGGAGTACTTATATGAAGGAAAACAAAACTGATAAAAATCACTAGCACAGATGACAATAAATTCATAAGTTTTTATTTTATACCTTTCTCGTTCTGGTGAATGCAAACTAGTATCTGGTCTCAAGCAGTTGGTACTAGCACTCCTAGCCCTGTCAAGGGAGGGCTGTAGTTCACTAGTGCCAGTGCATTGCATCCAATGGTAGAAGAGAAAGAAAAAGAAAACAAAGAAAGGAATACAATGTTAGATATTAACTCATAAAATAATGCTACCTTTACAGAAAATGTAGAATCATAATGATTTAATTGAGGAAAACATAAAAGAGCTGACTGGATGACAGTGTCAAGTTTTGTTTAGAAAATAAAAGCAAACAAAAGACTGATAGAAATCTGCCAAGAATGTTGAAATGTTTAAAACTGAATGAGACAGAACAACATCCACTTGTAAGAAAGTGGAATGAGAATTATCAAACCATAAATTTAAATCCTTATTAACAGCAGTAAACATTAAGCCAACATAAAAGGATGTGATACACTGTATATTATGTGAAATCGCTTTTCAGTGAAGCTCATTTATTCTGCAAATTTATATTAGATACCAAACAGGAGGGGTCATCAATCCTCAGTTTCTTACCTAACCAGCAGATCATCTCCAAATTTCAGTATTTGTGAATTAGGGCAATCACGAAGGAGTGAAATATCCTGTCTAATCACGGATTTGGTCTTAGCACATGCAGGAAGAGTTGAGCTTTGTAAATTAAAGTTATTTGAACAAAATGAAAATAAATTTGACATGTAAATAAAATCTTATACGTAAATGAAATAATGTAACAAAAACATGCAACATATAATTTTGACAGTGAAGACAACTCTACCTAATACAAAGTAGTTTGGAGTGGGTTTTATTTGCAATGTCAGGGTTAATTTAAACAGCTATATGAGGTTATTAAAATTATATCCCTTACCCAGCTATAGAGATGCATGAAATACTATTTTTCTGTTTAACAAGGCAAAACTTTTTTTTTTTTTTTTAAATTTTTCTTTTTATGGGACTTACTACTGAAATGGGACTCTAAACACTTCTTACCTGTATAGGTTCCAATGAGTACCATTTTCTAGTAAAGGCATCTTGGGTGGCAATGTTTTATAGTGCCTAGCATAACTTCTTGAATGCAGTAGAAAAGAAAAGGAAACAGAAAACAAAAACATGCCAGAAATAAAAAGACAGGTAATGGTAATCCAAGACTGACCAGAACATAAAATAAATGCATAATGTTCTTTTATGTTTAATGTATGAGTAGATTTCAAACATATGTTTTTCTTCACTACTGTGACAGCTATCCGGGGGACAAATTTTTGAATTTAATCTTTTGTTAATATAGCCCATGAACTCATGACAATACTAGTACAACTCAGATCCCTGCCTTGTAATGAAAGTAACCTAAATTCCATTTCTAGAGATTTTTAATTAAAATATACAAGCTGTTGCACAGGACTAGGTTGGTAATGAGCTTACTCTTTATTTTTCTCACTAAAACCTTAAGAGATTTTAGCCTCTTCAGTAGCTAAGCATTAAAATCTTGCTAAAACAGTGATATATAGTATCACAAACATAATTATAGTTGCACTAATATTTGGCATTTTTGAATGTGGAAATCTTTTGAAAATGGTATATAAGCTCCAAAATCTGGCAGTAATTAAATGCTATTAATAATAAGCTAATTAAAAATCATAGGAGATCTACTACATGAGCCAGCACAGCAGCACTCTGAGATGTTACACGACAACTGTCTAGTATCATCACAGTACATGAGATTTTAGAACAGGAAATGTTTGCCTTATCGAGCTCTACCCAATGAACATGGGAGAAATTCAAAGGCAGACAGCGGCTGCTGAATGGGAATCATGGCCATTAAATACTGAAAGGTTAAAATAAGCAAGTCTTAACAATTCTGCACATACCCTACCAGGCCACAGCTGTGGTGCTATTAGCAGAAGAGCCAGCAGCCTTCAGGATTTCAAAGCTTCAAGAACAGGCTGTCCTAACAGGACATTCCAATTCCTGTTAGGCTTGTACCTAGGCATCACAGATACACAGTACAAACCCAGATGTGTCATAAACAGATGAAACACTTTGTCTGGAAACCCTACTGCTTGTAAAAACCCTGACAGATTTAACAGAGGAGCTTTGACTCTTGTACAGGCTGAGCAGTCATCACTGCTGACATCTCTAGAAGAGACCACTGTGATGTTGCAAATTTGGAATAAAGGAATGGCTGTCCATGAGGTCATTCTTGGCATACTAGCAGGTACTACTAACCAAAGTGGGTTTGACCTAAGACATGGAATGCTACAACCCATGGTTTATGGTACAGGTACATGCCCTTCCACCATTTCTACTGTTAGTCAGTAATTGCATACAGATGGACAGTATGGACAGCTAGGACTAACACTATGCTAAACTGTTATTAGTTATAAAACTAACCATGTATCTTAACTTTGTAACTTGCACTATCTAATAGTAATATGGCTTTCATTTAACATGAAAGCCTTAACATTTCCTTTTTTTAAACTAAAGCTGTCTCAATAGTTAAAACGTTACTCAGAAATCTATCTAGAAACAAGGATAAAGCCTTATAATGTCCCTAATGTGAAAAATTTAAGCCTCTACAACTGAGAAAGGAAAAAAACCTGACAACCAATGCACAGATGATTTTTTTTGTTAAAAGGATTTATGTGACTATTCAGTCAAGGATGGATACTGGCAATTTTAAGCGTATTATTCAAACTTGTATCAGGGTGCATAAGCCTGAGAGCTAAATTTAAATATCTAATTATTGTCTACTATTGCCCTTATATTCACCTTCAATACATTATTAAAGGTACCGAGGCATCTTATAGTATATAATTTCTGTTAAAGGGGTTAATTTGTTACTTTTCTTGATCATAAACAAATAACAGCAATAAGTAGAGTAAGGAAAAATGCAAGAAAAAGCTGTACTCTGTGAATTCAGTGTAGCTCTTACTTAAGTTTATTACTGCTCATGCACAAAATTTTAACTGGTTAACTAGCCAGCCTGGTTAGAAGACTTGTAAAACTTGGAAATCTACAGTGACTGGGCAAAGCGCTGCCCCGTTCATAACACAGCATTTACTGTGTTATGTGAATAAAGTGAGAATTTAAGAATTGATATTGAAAAATTCTAATGAAAATTATAATCTTTAAGAGGAAAGAAAAACGCGAAGAGCTGGGGGCAGGGAGGGGAGTGAAGCTATAGAAGATGCAGCACAAAGAGAAAGGCAGGAGAAGGCAAGAAAAGACAGGAGAAGAAAAGGAAGAAGGCAAGAAAAATTGCTATTTTAGGACAATAACCAGACATAAAATAGCAGGGTGTGAAATTATTAACCTTTAAAACCTAAAATACTGGGGAAAAAGCTTTTTTACCCGAAGTATGAGAATAAAACCCTTTCTGCTGATAATAAAAACTTAAATTTTAATTTAACAGCTTCACTGATGCACAGATTTTTTGGGAAGTCTTTGTAATTACTATTTTACCTTTATATTACTGTGCGTTAGAACTCTATCACACCACCTTTGATGCTGTTTCAAATGCAATTAAGAGAATTAAATCAACCCAAAACATATTAAAAAAACTCCTCTGCAGGGGAAATGCTATGCCAAACAAATGAGTATGAACATTAGACAACATGGTTTTAAAAGTCTGATAGTTTTAAACATACAGCACTGGCACAAAGCTCTTAGCAACACCCAGGTCCCGAACAAAAAAATGGTTAACTACTTGGTTGAAGCAGTTGAATGGTTGACTACTTCAACCACAACCTATATTTTTACTGATTCTAAATGGAAGATTTTCTACACAATCTGACATGTATTTTTAACAAGGTTGACAGACATGGTGAAAAAAAAGGGATGGGGGTGGAGGCAGATTTGTTAGAGAAAGATATTTCAGTCCTGTTTAGTTTCACATGAGTTGAGACACGGAGCTTCAAACTCTTCACCAAGAAATTACTGACAACTGAACATGAGCCCAAACTACAAAATTTATGGCTGGATCTAATTTATATCACAATTTGTAGATGTAAACTCAAGTAATACAAGACTTCTCAAATCTGGAGCTCCCATTGAGCCCTCATTAATTAGTGCTTTTTCCTCTACAAGTGACCGAAATCAGCATGAGATTAGTTGCAACAAGTAAAGATTGTTGGCTTGTGTGTGGCTGCAATATAAACACAAAAATGCAAATAAAAGAAAACAAAAAACAACTAAAAAGAAGAGTTTGAAATTATAACAACACTGTCATGCAAGGGGAGATCAGGACTTCTGTGACTAGACAGAAAATCTACCACAAAATACAACTTCAAAATCAGAATTTCTTCAACTGCTTTAATCCTTTCTACTGAAGTCCACAAACATATATACACATCTCAATCTGAATTAAAACGAACAGAAAAGAACAACTGACACTGGGATCATAATGTACTGGAAGTTCTTTACTTACTGAGACTAAATATCACCATGGAAAAAAAGTTGAGCACACACAGACAACTAACCAGATGTGTTCATGATTACCAAATTCCTGTATTTACCTGATGGTATGTAGGCACTCTGCACTTCTTCCTCGCTTTGCTCTGGGCAGCATAAGAAGCTCACTGCACAGACAGGATGGGTGGTGAGTGAAACAGATATAATTATGAAGCATTAGATGACATGGGTTATGTCAATGATGCGCAAATGAAAACATAAAAAAGAAACAAGAAGCTTCCAACCAGATAGTCGGATAATGTTCAAACCCAGGCGCACTTCTCAAAGAGTATGAATGAAAAATGCCTGTGATAACTATATTTTCAATAAATTCCTTTTAGCGTGGCCTCTAATTTTGTGTGATTTCTCCTTTTAAAATTCAGAAGTACTTTTTAAGAGCTCTTCATGACAAAAGTAGTCCATAAAGCAACTACATTTCTCTAATAACCTCCTTTCTTATCAACTAATTAATGAAGAAATACTTTAGAGAAAAAGATTTAGGCTGCTGCTTGGTTTTGTTTTTTGGGCGGTTTGGGGTTTTGTGTGTATGCTTATTTTTCTTCCTCAGCCACAACAGACATGAAAAAGCAGGAAGGGCTCGCTACTAACTTACTGAAGATTGGTTTATGGGAAGACAACCAGTAACTCTTTTGGGAAATGCAAAAATATACTTTCACTGGAAAAATTACGTTTGGCCAAATATAAGTTCTGACTCAGAGCTCATGACAGTATTTTGCAGTGCAATCCTAAAGAAACAAAAAAAAAATGCTTATCAGCTGTCACAGGTTTTGTTTCTTATTGTTTCCAACTGAGAAAATCAACCATCTATTCTATTTTTCATTTACTGTAACCAATACATACTACAGTCAGCAAGAAGGTGAAATTAATAAATATTTATGCCTATGGTAAATATGACTATGACATGAAATATCCCTTGAATTAATCCTCTAGTTTTACACACTTTTAACACATTCAGAAAGACCAAGCTCCAAACCTCCTAATCATCAGAAAGAAGAAATCAAAGCTAAACTTCATGGAAACATGCTATTTTAAAAGAAGCAGGGAATCTGTCCTGGGTTCAGCAGTAGCAGTCATTTTTCATATGAAGTACTATGGCGACAAAGAGAGAAAAGATCACAAAATACATAAAGCAGCAGTTGTTCAAAGTGTTTTGTGCTTCATGTAATTGCAAAAAGACTCATTTAATTGATGCAGTATAAGTAATATTTCTCTAAAGTTCAAAACTGGGCAGCTTGAAATAATGGCTTGAGTCACATGTGAGGTTTACCTTTGCATCTGGTACTAGCCTGATTTTGATGCAACAAAATGTACCAAGTTGAACTTTCTTCCTTTTTTTTTTTTTAACTAAGAAAATTCCCATCCATAAGCTCAGAGGAATGACAGAATTTATATTTATATTCGGGTTTCCAAATTACAAATAAACATCCATTTTAGGAAAAAAGTTACCGTTCTCTTAAGGGCTGTGAAGAAGATGAGAAGTCCACACTAAATCATAGGCTACTTTGTTAATATTTACTCTGCCTTTGCTAAGCCAAAGAATATCTATTGCAATTGGCCCACAGCAAAAGTAATATAGAATTCATTCAGAAAATGGATATAAAATAGCAAATCCACCACGAAATCTTAAAGGCAAAACCAAAGCAAAATAATCCATCACAGTAGATAAACAACAACATAAGACAATATTCACAATTTTCTAATAATTTAAGTTTGGTTTGGAGACATTAATGCCAAAGCTATTATTCTAAAACAAGTGTTTTCTAATGCGAGTGTTTTAGTAGTCATATTAACAGGTTTTATTTCAGAATAAAAGAAACTATAAAAAAATGAAAAATGCCATGTCTTTGAAAATTGGATGACGATCCTACGTTCAGAGTGAAGTATACTGCTTAGCTAGTTTCCTAATAAAGAGCTTTTCATAACTGAATTACACATATACATACACACGTATGTATATATACGTATATAAATACATATGAAAAAGGTGAAGTGGACAAATTAGTTTCACTGGAAATTTATCATACTACATACTTTAGTAAGAGACTATAATAACTATTTTTAGGAGGATCTATTCAGAATATCCAATATTAATTTGGGACCAATAGCAGATCGTTGAGCAAATGATCAAAAGTAATAAGTAACTATATTTCTGCCACGTAATTGTTGGGTAATTATCTTTCAAGCCAAGCTTATGTTAGGAATCTATATTCATGAATCTGTTTAGATGAAGGGTTCAGTAAATGAACAACATGTAATACTTATACTACTATTGACAGTAATACATAACACTGAATAAAGATAATTTTTTTTTTTTTTTAAATCTTTGGATGCAATAGAGAAATCTTCCTCAACAAAAGCTGGTTTGATCTTCTCTACGCTGCTGCACTTACATAGTGAAAGACAGTAATGCCTGCTAGAGTTAAACAACTTAAGAAATCTGGGGAAAGGTGAAAAGGAAAACAGGGAAAAATTGACCACTGCAGACAAGATTACTACTCAAGGAGAGTAAATACATGGACCCATCTAAAAACCCTGCAAATAATGTCTGATCTTTAAACTTGTGAAAAGTGTTTTCTGAATGCTGAAAAGAACTGAAGACTGTCTTACTCCTCTAAACAAATCCAGCAGCACATTACTGCTGTGGCTCTGGCCTGATGGCTCATCTCCAAGAAAGCCTCAATGCAAGCCCTGCTTTCCAAGCATAATCCATGCACATATCGTGATTTACCTCATGGTTTGAGGCTTCACAGGAAGAAAATTTTCCATACAGTTAACTGTCTATATTAATTTCTAGTGACAAAAGCTACTTTTAAATGTCTCTTCAGATCTGCTGAATAAGAAATCTATTCAATAAACATCTTCAGGAATCTTTTGAATATACCACTACTTACAATAGATAACATGAAACATTTGCAACAAGTGGGAATTACTTGAATTAGCCTGACTATAAATCTGACTACTACATTTAAAAAGCATTTCAATTTGCCTCCGAGAGGAAATTCAGTGTAACAATCCAATTTACACAATTCTGTACATACTTCTTGCCTACAAAGTTGAATGCAAAAATGTTCCAAATGGCTCATTAGTTCCCACATGTATGATACCACATCAAAAAAGCAAAGCAGGCAAGATCATTTTTAAGTAAACAAACACCCTGCAAACATTGATAATCTATGTGACTGTCATCATTACGTTTCCCAAATACTGAACTAACATACCTTTTCAAACTTCTGTCAGGTATAAACTAAACAAAAATTCTCATTCTCTTCCATGTTTTTTAATAAATTCCTATATATCTGAAAACAATGCCTACTAGGAGAGACCAAGTGCTCTCTTGAGACTACTTCAGAAGAGTGTAGATACTGCATGTATTCCAGGGAGACATTTGCATGTGTCATGCACCTAAGATTGGAGATTTTCACTACCCTTGCTATACTTGGATATTGTATCAAGTTCACCAGAATGTTACATAAGAAGCTGTGAGACTGCATATATACATGTCCAAAATCTATAAGCATAGGAATGTAAATCATAGCATATGCAACTCCCAACCAGTAGGAACATATGTCTAGTAATTTACTGGCTACTGAAACAGATAAATTCTGAGTTATAGAAATAGCTAGGGCACACATGTAGATTTATAGTTTTCTAGCAAAAATCTCTGTGCTTCATTCATGAAACAAACATCAGAATACTCTAGGACAAAACCTCAAGAACTGCTAGTCTAGATAGCTGCTATTACTGTCAATGCAGTGCAGAGTTTTACCAAAAAAGACCATTAGATGTGTCAATTATTATGAGTTATCTCTCTTCCCCACTACTATCAGTCATGTTTCTACTGAACACTTGAAAATTAGGCAAACCAACAAACACCCTTTTAAACTTTTATCGAGGTTCAGACTGACAATGTACCTTTCTTGATCAGACAAATACTGACTATCCATGTCTCTGGATCTGTAATCAGCTGGAGTTCTGGAGGCATCATGGTGTCTAGTTGGAGAACGTGATCTTCTCATTTGATGAATTTCATCTAAACTCCTGGAAAGTAAAAACATGTATGAAAGTCTAGGGTTTTGGTTTTGGGGGTTTTTTTTCATAAATAACACTGTTCAGTGGATTATAGTACAAGTTGGTTGAAGGAAGTTTTTAATCATTAAATTGTTAATACACGTCTTCTAAAAAAATACTGCACCTTAAAATTAAGAAAAACCCACCTCCAAGTATAGAAAAGCAGCCATTTATACCATATTTAGAAGTATGTGCCTGTTTCTATGTACACTGACAGATGTAGTAATAGCACTTTCAAAGCCTGTAGTTAAAGAAAAACTGAAATAACAAACAGATGGATAATATTTCACATGAAATTAAGTTTTACACATTTGTAGATTCACAGCCAGATTTTGAAAAGGCTGGTTTTGGGCTGACAACTTTTTTGCAGGTATCTCCAAGCATTCTTTAAGAAATTCTGGGAGAGGATACAGGAAAGCACAGTAGATTTTATCAATTTCAAACTGTCATATAAAAGGGGGTTTGTATAAATGCAGGTAAGCTCTGACCTCCATAATAGTAACTTAAAGGTCTATTCACATGGAAAAGAACAAGAAAAGAAACTACTGCTTGAAGGGCAGATTCTTCCTTTGGTTTGATAACTGCCATTGGAAGGAGAAGCATTAGTTTTCAAAGTATAAAATTAAAGGATGGGTGGAATTGACTATAAAATATTTCATTTGTGCATCATGCTTGTAGATAGAAAGATACAAAAAGAAAATATACAACTGTGTGCAAAAGCAGAATAAGGAGCTCTCATTCTCTCTACTATTAAAAAAAACATCAGTGCCACAGTCTGTTTAATGTACAGCCAAACTTTTCTATTTGTTAAGGATGCATTCTGAGAAATACAACAGCAAGTGATTTGATGGACAGTAAAATATCTTCACCCACAAAAACTGAGGTACAAGAGGGGGGATGCATGCAGGGACTTAAGAAGCACACAAAATTTCAATTCAAAAGAGCAGCATATATGGCATGGAGGATGGAAAATAAAAAAAGCAAGATCATGAGGATTTTCAACTGAGAAGCTGGTTTTCCACAATAAACCATCATTTTGAAACATCACAGATGTCTGGTATAAAACAATCAGGGACGGAACTCCAAAAAAAAACCCCACCAGACACAGAAACAATGGATAAAGACAGGACTGTAGCACAGAATTTTGCATACAAAATTCAACTAGGATAGATTTTCAAATGATTTTTAAATGACCACAGCTAGTGGGCAGGAGTGTTGCTAGTGCAACACTTCAAGCTCTTGAGTAATTCAAGAACAAAGCTTCCTACAAATCGGAGAAAGGAAACTTGGTAAAAACTGGCTGATTTTTAGGGTTCCATGAGAGATTGCAAGGGAAGCCTATTGCCCTGCACAATAAAAAAAGCAAAATCAATTATGTCAAGTTTTCTGCGTAAACAGCCTGTATGAACTTTCAAAGAAAGCAAAAAGCATCCAAACAAAAAGCTCAAAAAGGATCCTCCTACTAATAGGTTGTCTAGTAAAAGCAGCAAATGCAGAAAAAGATGATTTATAAATCACTATCTGATTCTGCATTTAACTTCTTCCATTAATGAATGCCATATTATAAATATAACTGGTAATTTCAGCTTGCTGTTACTTCAAAATCAGTTCAGCTCACACTTACTATAAAATTTGTACGTCACAATTTATTAGCCTACAAGTATACTTAAGCAGCTTCATACAGGACTCAGCCACTGACTGAAGAAGCATTTCCAAACCTACGTATTAGTTATGGTATACAGATGATGAATCACAGAAAAAATATCAGTAAGAAGAGGTAATATGATTCATCTCATGAGCACTCTCAAGTGATTAATAAAAGCATGCATCAAGTTAAATACTACACTACTAAGTTGAGTTGAAAAAAGTTTCAAAATTGTGAAAAATTGCTGAGCAAGAGAAAAGTTAACAAAGACAGATTATACAAACTTGAAACCACCCAGTGTTTCATTAACTTGTAATGCCTACCTCTGTAATGGCACATTTGGTAAACGTGAACGGGTCCTGCCCTGATCGTCACCACGGTGAGGAGATACAGATCGCGAACGATGATGTGTTGTTCTTTGCTGTTCTGGCACAGTTAGCGTTGTAGATTTGCTTTCTCTAGTACTAGATCTATAACCAACTGGTAAGAGGGCAACAAAAGGAAATTAGAAAATAAAAGTCTGGGTTTGAAAAGAAGTCAGATGGTTAGTCCTTCCAGAAACACACATTTAAATACTTACACATATTTCAAGTCATTATTTACCTGTTTTACACCCTGATGTATCATGCAGCCAGAATAAGGTACTAGTATTACCTTTAAAGATCTACATGTAGAGAGAAACTGAGATGATTTTTATTATGTACTGGAAGATGTGAGGGAGAGGACTGAAATACTTTTCTGACTTGGTGAAGAGTGCTCTGAGCAACTTGTATTCCAAAACTATCATAAAAAATATTTGAAAGGAATCCAAGCAATGTAGGTTTACCTCATCTAACAAATGGAGAAGGCACGCTTCTGTTCAACATCACAGACTCATCCATGACTGCTCATATATAAAGCATCCTTCTGACTTTTCTTTCAATTAAATACAGAGATGTTCTCCTACTGAACCTGGCCAAAGCCACCTACTCAAAATAATTATGAGCATTTGGAGTATATTGCACAGAATAATGGATGTTGCACACTCTACAGGTAATTTTTTCAAAATACGATGAATGAGCTCCAAAATTTCTCATAGTTCATCTTTACACAGGATTAAAATAAAAAATCAGCAGAATATTAGTACATTTTGAAGTGTTGCTATTTCCATGCCTTTTTCTATGTAGCACACTGTTACACATTTTGAATCCCATCCTAAAGCAGCAAATTAAGCTCAGTAAGATGAACAGCTTTCAAAAGGTGCCTGTTGTCTTTCCAAAAGAGCATAAGGAGATTTGCTCAGACTTGAGTTGCTCACTTCTAGACATTTGAATTAGATTACTAGAATCCCTTGAGAGAAAATCCCCTAACGACATAAATAGTCATCCCTTAAATCATCCCTTAATGACTTCAAAAATTGTTTAGATTCTAAAATAGTAATTTTGCTGTTTCTCTGAATTTGTCTGACATTAAACTCCTGTAATGCATTATCTTGTTCATCTAAAACCCCAGTCTGTATCAGAGATCTTCTTTCCATCAGGAAAAGACTATGATTTAGTCAGTTGTTGTTTGGATAAGTAAGTTGCACTTTGTAATAATCTTGTTATAGTTTTAAATTTGGATTTTTCATATTTTGTATAATTCTTGCAAGGAGGTCTTATCTGAACTTCTACCAAATTGTTATGGCTTTCTCCAAATTGCGGCCCATATAGAGAGTCTATATTAGGCTTGGTCATGTATTCAATGACAATAACCTGTTCAGCCGCAAGTCTGAACCCTTATCACAAACATCAAGGAAGTATACATGCTTTTTCCCCAAATTATACATCAGTTTATTAATGTATTCTAATAGACATGAACTTATCTGAATGCATTATGTCATTATTTAACCTGGAGAAAAACACTTCATTAGAACAGTGATAAGTAATCCTAAAGTAAGTATACCTTCCACTATAGAACAGATTCCTCTCAGCAATGCAACAATGGGAAGAGGGATCTACTATATGAAGCATTTCATCATCAAAGGAATTTAAGACTGTTTTCCCTGATTATACAGTTTATAATATCACAGCCTCCAGAACTGTGTCCACCTTTTACACAGTACTGAACAAACTAGCCAAGTTATCCAAAGGTAATGGAAGAGCACTTTGATGCTGTAGTACCCTACAGTAGCTTTCAGCCTTACACCAGCTTTCCAGCAACTTCAGTAAATAAATAATAAAAAAGGTTTCTATAAGTTCTTGTCTTAAATATTTACCACTACAGATATGATAGCAAGGCAGATAGGAAAGAGACAATGTTGACAAAAAGATGAATACACTTCTAATAAGAACATACCATGTAGCTCAGAAGCGAACACCAGGGACAATAATGCTGAGTGCATGCATGGTCTTTTCCCAAACAACACTGAGTTAGATGTGCCAAATAAAAATAATGAATGTAATTTCATATTTAAAATGTGACATTATTCAAGTTTGGGGAGGGCAGGGGTTATTGTTTGTAAACTAGCAAGAACATGGAGAAAAAACTTTGGAGAGAGTTCACTTGTAGCTACAAAAGAAGAGCTCATAGTAACTAAAAAACCAGCAAATGCTTGCCACTTAAAGAGCATTTTTAGTAGCAAAGCTGTACTGAGTACTGATTGCAAAATAGGGCTGCAAAAGTTGAAAGCATGCATGAAATTATCTACTGAGGTTTATCAACCTTTTATTCAAAAAAAAGTTCCGCATGTACACCTTCTCATGTATGAAGGGTCTTGCAGAAAACATCTATTTTTTTGTAAGAGGAATGAAAAAAACTACACATGACAAAAGTTGAATACGTCCACTTTCCCAGGTTGACTAAATCTAACCTGTATGTGCTAAAAGGTATTTCATTTTCCAAACAAGCTTGTTTTAGAAAAAATCCTGTCATCTGTATCAGAAGGAACACTAGTTTACGTTTATTTTACACTAAAGTAAAAGAAATTCAAAATTCCTTTCCAAGTTTCAGGCAACTGTAATGAAATACATACAACTAAAATACACATATATATAAAAAAAATCAGTACAAAATATACTGCCAGAGTATCTCTATTCTGCCTAAAAAACACACCTAGCATTATCCTGTAAACTTAAAAAAATCACATTCTGTATACACAAAGCTTACAGAAGAGAGTAACATCAATTCACATTTATTCTAAGTATTAGCTCAAGTATTCTCAGGTTGGTCAAATAACATCCATACTTCCATAGTGACCATGACAGTGACAGCGACAGCAACCATAACATTTCCTTGTGTCTTCAAATACAAAGGCTCTGTGCTCTCCAGACTGAGCAGAGAATTTTTTTGCATGGACCAGCATGATAGCAGCAACCAAGCTTATGGTCATTTATGCAGAAGCTTCTCAGATGCTTATGGGAAACTGTCAGGTGTGACATGAAAAGGAAGCTGGATGGATGATGAAAATGGTTGACACCAGAACTTTTAATTATTTTAAGACAATACATACAACAAAAAGGCATTGTGTTGATGTCACACTGCTGCTACAGGAGGAATGTTAAGCATGGTGCAACCATTTATACAGATTACATGTGATTGAATAATAAATTGTTCTGAAGAGTTACCCACAGCATAAGCAATAGACCTCATTAAAAATACCCTATAGGATATTGCCAACTGTATAGCAGATCTTTTTCTTTTTGATTAAGAAAGTTACTGAAGTTTTGGTTAAAAAGATAGGCCTCAAAACGTGTTTGGTTTTTATTAAATCCTTTACTGATCCTCTACTGACCCCTCCTATATACTCAGTATTGTAGTCACATCTGGAGTATTGGGCTCTCCAGTACAATACACAGAGTTAACAGTGCAAGTCCAGCTCAGGATCAGAAAGATAATTAAGAGACTGGAGCATCTCTCATATGAGAAGAGGCTAAGAGATTTATAATAATATTTTTTTCATGTAAACAGATGTGAGCATACCGCAAAAAAAAAGTAAAAAATATATTCTGTTAAATCTGAGCTTCAAATTAAAGTTTCAGCTGTTGATGTAAACTTCTTTTAAATCCATTAAATCTGAGCTTCAAATTAAAGTTTCAGCTGTTGATGTAAACTTCTTTTAAATCCGTTAAATCTGAGCTTCAAATTAAAGTTTCAGCTGTTGATGTAAACTTCTTTTATGAAAAGGTCTATAAGCTGATTCTTAAAAATTATATATACATGACCTAAAGAAAAATAATAATAAATGACGACAGTACAATTAAATGAAAGATAAGACACATCTGTGATACGACAAGGGAAAAATACTTTTCTTTAAATATTCTTGAAGTTATCAAAGTGCCATTATTTTTGAAGTAGCAGTCTTCCATTAAGAAGCAGTGATTCTTTGCAGCTGTCAAAACCTCTAGGGACAGAGTTTTCCCTGTTATTACTAAATGCAAATACTGCATTTGCCTTAGCAATTGGTAAAACATCTGAAATTATAGTTTTAAGGATTTAATGCTAGTTAGATTAGCCAAAATATTTTCATCATTCCTTTTTTAGCTCATGATGGTGATCAAGTGAACTTCTGTGCTTCCACATTAAGAAGTTATGTGCCTATTTTTTGGAAAATGAGCAATAATCTTTGGGAAAATCTTGAGATATTCAGAAGGCAAAATAACTTATCTTCTGAATATTTCAAGAAAAAAAGAATAAATCAACAACTGTAAATGTATACCTTTAATAAAGACAGAGCTTATTCATCGTACAGAACCACCACAGTGGGTAGCAATGCAAGTAAGTAGTTAAGGCGGGAACAGGGGCTTTAAAGGGAAACATTTTTAGCCAAAGATTGTAAACACATGAGATTCTTACTTCTGTTAAGAAGTAATACCTTAATCTTAGACTAATCAAGTTGAAGCCAATAGAGGCTATGCCAAAATGGCCTGCTTTGTCATCCTTCATTGTGGGCAAATATCGATATTCATCATTCCCTCCCACACACACCACACAGGTGAATGTATGGGAAATCTGGAGCAAGTAAGACCTGTAGTGCACACTGGTGATGTCCATGTATTGGGGGGCAGGAGAAGGGAAGAGGTAAACACCCTGCAACACAACAAGGAACTTCCATGCAATTTAGTTTCAACCGAGACTATTGGATGGAGAAGATACTGCACTAGTCTTTCAGTGCAAAAGAAGGTAGTGGTCCGAAATCTTGGAAGACTTAGCAATGTGGTAAGTAAGGAAGGTTGGACAGGAGGGCAGAAATACATATCTGAACTTTGTGTCCGAGGACATTTGTTAATCTGCGCCTAAGATTCTTCAGCAATTCAGCAGACGGTGGGACTGGCAATCTTTTCCAGTTCTCACTGCAAAATGCATTTTCATATGCTGTCTAGACTGTCACACGTTTGTGGCTGATGCCTGAAATTTTCTTTGCCTCTCTGTGCCTCAAGTTTAAGTCCCATTAAAGAATTCAGGTTGCAAGTGCAAACAAAACCCCCAAACTTATTTGTACATCCGCTTCACATAGGAATCACAAACAGATGCACTTCAGTTACAATTGTCAAACAAATGTATCCAGTAAACTCAGACAAATTTGTGCTTGGTCAGGTCAGCTGCCAGGTAGACTTCAGAAGAAGTGTCCTCAGCATCACTCTGAGTTTAACAGTTCAGTTTAGAGACTCTCAGCTCATTATAAATCCTGTTGATACAGATTAAATATTGCTATTTTATACAGTGATCTCTGAAATTCAGAGTTTGGACTCATGCATTCTTCAAAGGCACATCTGAGCATGCACAGTCCTAAAGATTTTTCCGTAAGAATCAGTTACTTAAGTGGTGACCCAGTGAACAGAGTCCAGTGCCTTCAACTGAACATTTTTGAAAGTTTTTTGTCAGATGGAAAATGACTTCATATAGCAAATGGATGCCTTGAAGAACTGGCAGCTGAAAAAAAGCCCTGATTCTTAATACAGCCTAATGAAACCTTAAATGTAAGTAAATCTATATAGATATGCCAGTATCCACATTGCCAACTAAAAAAAAAAAAATAAACAGGTAAAACCATTTAGAACCTATGATTTCTTTTTATTATAAATATTCAACCTCTCACCTGATGTAAAAATATCAAGAATAATCACTTCATTAAAGCAAATATCATTACTAGACATATCAGAACAAATTTCCCTCTTAGTTACTCAGGCAGTTAAGTGTATTAAAGTAAGGAAAGAACCCAATCAAAATCAACGGAAGGAGAATTTGGCTCACTGAACATCAAAATGGTATCATGTTAATAAAATATATTATTTATTTGTATGGTTATAAAATGAGTAACTAAATTGTCAAATTATTTTTAACATAGAACAGGAAGATAGAAAGCTTTCTAAATCCCTTCATGATTTGATTTCGTGATTTTCACTAGGAAAACTGATTTAGTGCTGGCAATGACACTGACTCTTCAGTTAGTTTGGAGCAATTGGGAAACATACTCATTTGACTTGTGGCAACAGCCAAATAGAAGTCAAATAGAATGTGATATCCAAAATGACCCTCAAGATTTTCAGTACGTAAGGAATGCTGAACTGAAAGTAAAACCATGATAGTCTATACAAGTATATATTAATGAACATTTAGGGTAATGACAGTTCATGAAGGCTTATGAAACTAGAAAAAATGTCCATGCTCCATGCATCTAAATCTACAGCCATGCATTCGCAATAAAATCCATGGGAGACTGCATTATATGAAAGTTTCAAGCAAAGTGCAAAATAAAAAAAAAACAACAAAAAAACACAAAAAACTTGCAATAAACACTGAAATCTTAATTTCTATTTTAAAATTTAATTTATATTTTAAATAATGCTTGGAACATTATGCAGTGTTGTGGTTTAAGCACAAAAAATTTGAACCATCCAGTGGTTCACATATGGAGAATGAATACTTAAAAAAAGTATAAATGAATGCATAGAAGAATCTTTAAATTAGCCATGATTTAGGTCAGGTACCACGGATTAATCAGGAAAATTTTTTTTCATAATGCACTCTCCAAAACAAGGATCCTCAATATTCCAAAATGCTATAAAGAAATAAAAACAAACAAGCAAAAAATAATAATAAGAAGAAAGCAGGATCATGCTGTTCACCCACGCACCTGGAGGAACAACTCCAATACCATCATCAACATCATAATCTGAGATGTCACTATCACTGATTGGCCGAGATCCTGCACAACAGTAAGGTAAACAAATACCTGAACATCTGGTTGTGTCATAAAATGTAAAAATATGTTCATTTAATGTACTAATGAAATTAAAAGATGATTTTTAAGTCTAAACAATAGAGAACTAAATTGCAGTGACAGACAATTCACTAGACAGCTGAGCCAATTTTGTATCTTACAGCTGCTGCAGCTTCCTTTTACCTTCTCGTCCCCTCATGTCCACAGTAATACTCTACCAGGATATTTTATCTCACTAAACCTGCAAAAAGTTAACTCTAAGAAAGAAGAAAAAAAATCCAAACCTTTTGTGCTATTTCAGGGAGCAAGCTGAATCAGCTTGCTGAACAGGAAAGGAGAGGTGGCAGCAGATGGTGAGAGAGGGGTAGAGAAAACAGCACTGCCAGCTTTTAGGAAAGTTCAAATGCCTCATGAAAACTACTCTTTAATTTAATCTATACATATCCTCATGTAGCAATTACAGCAGTATCACATTTTTATAATTCATTTCTGAATGTGCACCAATTTTCTATGCATTGACTGCAATGAATAACTTTCATGTTTAAGAAAAATCAGAAAAATAGCTTGGAAACATATTTTAAAATACTTTCCTATATCCAACACATTTCTAAATAAATCTTAAATTCTTTTAAATGAACAGAGAAGCTACGATATTCAAATATTTCAATACAGTCATTATATTAATATGACTCATACAAACCTGAAATCAGACTCATTGAAACAACTGTACCTCCCAAATACACACATTTCTCTTTGCTGCAAAAGTACACTTCTCATCTCATTTTATAACAAGAAAATTGGAAGTTGAGACTAGCTTTATGAAGAACAGTATATTTAAGCCTCAGAAGTTTTTAAGGACTTTTTTTTTTTTTTTTAATAAAAAGCTTTTAACTATCAAAAAAGGTATCCAATAACGATGCAAGCAAACATTAGAAAATTTTTCTTTTGCTAGTGAAAACCAAACCAATTCTGGCAGGTTTCACATACTTGAAAGCTATGTGTCACAAGTGAGAGGCTGCCATGTCATAATGTCAAAATATGCATTCCTTTGCTGCTACATATTTTCATTATGTTTAAAGATGATTAAATATTTTTTTTATCTTGCACAGGAAAGTTAAATACCATATCCAGCATTTTCAATTTAAAATTTAAGAAAGATGAATGGAATTTGGACCTACTTTGTAATTTTTTGCTAGTGCTTTCTCCACCATGAACATGTCTTCTTGGCATGAAAGGTGATGGCTGAGGCAGAGGTAGTGAAGATTCATCATGTGTCTGCAGCTTATACCAATGTGGTTCATCATCTAAAAGGGCTGTCTCCAGCTCTATAAGAATCTAGTAGAAAAATTAGCAGGGTTTAATTTTACCTTCAAGGCACACACACACAAACACATATATAAAATATGTATGCATATGTATTCAAAACCAAACAACAAACTCAGGACTAATGTGATTGTATGTATCACCTCTCCAAGAAATTCACTCTCTTCTTCTTGTACTCTTGGTTGATCCCATACGGTTATCTCAAGCATTCGTTCTCTAAAATCTCTACGATGTACATGTGAGTAGAGAAAAGTTTGGTTCCATTTTGGCTCTAGACTTTTCTTTACTGTTTTGGTCCTCCGTTTACTCTTATCACTGAAACATAAATATTTGTTGTAAATTGCTTGTAGAGATAAAACACAAAATGCCATCTCCTCATCAGCACTTACTGTTTTCATTCTTTATGATCTGATAATGCCTAAAAAAGTATTTGCTGTACAGTGGATTGCATTCCTCCAAAGTCCATAAAGTTAACTTGATACTGACTAGAATGATTCAAGCACAATTTTTGTTATAATTAATCTAACTATAACAAATTATAAAAAGGAAATTTTTACTTCATAAGCATTCATTTAAAAGTTGATTCAATACATAGTAAATTACAACATAATTTTCTAAACTGAAATACTACCACCTTCTATCAGGAAGAAAATACATTTTGACATAGGGATTCCTCGGGCGTCCATCTACTCTTGGTGGCAAATCTGTTGCTTGCAGAACATTTACTATTAACTGATGTCCCACTTTGTCGTACCACAGTTTAACCTACAAGAATCAAGTTACCAGAAAACATTACTGAAAATGGAGAAAAAACAGAATTTTCAGAATGCATCACATTAACCACAATGTAAAAATACCCACTGTTTTCTCCATGAGACAATGAGATACATGTTATTTCAAATTCCTTATTAAGTTAGATGGAAAAGGTGGTATATATCAAATACTTTTGTATTTACCACAGCTGAATAAAAAGGTGGTGCCTTATTATACTTACATTGTTTGTTGTAATCCCTGCATAACCTTGAATCTGTGAGTGCATTTAAACCAGCATGTTTCTTAGCTCTGCATGTCAAAAGCTACATTCATATAGGAAGCTCTGACCACAGCTAAGCTCGACACATAGTTGAAATATACTCTGATTTTTTGCCTTGCAAATGTTCTTATGAAAAGTATAAAATACAGCTAAATAATTTCTTAAGAGAATCATAATGTCATGAAATTTTTGAGCCTGCTCTATACTTAGAAATTACTATGATCAATATAAAAAAATGTAAGAATGTACAAAACAATGTCTAAGTACTCACAGTAAAATTAATAAGCCAGTTTCAATTACAGTTACAGACAGTTCCAGAGGGCAGTATGTATCTGAATTAAAATGTAAAACTGAATAGTGTAACTCTTAAGAAATACACGGCTCTTTAAAAACTCCCATAAGGAAGATAAAGTCAAGCTATGCTTATTATCTGCAGATTACTGGGCATGTACAGAAGAGTCACCATTTTCAATGCAGAGTGCACAGGATGACAAGTTAAAAGGCACTTTTATGGGCTCCTCTCAATGTAAATTCCTGTGCTCTTTGTTGTATTAAGACAACAGTTCTATACCTTTGCTGTGCTTACAGCGATGGCTTGTGAGTGTGCACAGAGGGTTGTGAAAAACATTTGAAGGGTGTAAGCCTTTACCAACAACAGATGTTTCTTTTGATGTCCCAACAGACCTTGGGAATTTGGATAACTGAGGGACCAGCACTTCACAGGTTTTCATTAACAGCTCAGAAAAAACACAATATGCTCACAGAAAGCTGCCCTGGCAGGACTTGTGGTGCATCCCGTAGGGCTCCAGGGCTGGTCGGAGATATAACAGAAATAGAAGGTCTTTCCATCTTCTGAGATTCAAAAGAACTTGAACCTAAAAGTACATGAGAAACACATGAACTTCCTATACAAAATTTTGAAGCGAATTTGGAAAACTTAGGAATTACCTTTCCTTTGAATTGTATAAAGTTTGTATTATACATGGTATAACTGGATTACTGTACAAAAAGATTTTAAACTGACGCGGATAGCATGGTGAAGATGACTGTCTGGATACTCTTGCCCCAGATTAAACCTGCCATTTTTTGTTTAATTCAAATAACATATACAAAAAGTGCTCCTCATATAGCAGTGTCAAACCATACCAAGTGTTAAATAAAATATTGTTCTCTGAGAGAATTATACATCACCTCCCCAAATCAAACTGTTCTATCATCTAAAATGATTCTATGATTTATTCTATGATCTATCTATGATTCTATGATTTAAAATCTTTGATGAATAAACCCACATCTGTTGTATGGATTATATTCCTTATAGCATCTGAAATTGTAACTCCCAAGGGACTGGCACACAGGAAGGTACACAGGACATGCATCTAGCATGAAGAATGCTCTGATGCCTGTTAGACATCAGTAGCTCTCCATCAGCAAAACAGAGCCCTCACTGATGAGATGAGCTTGTGACAGGTGTAACAGCACTCAGTGGCCCCACAGGACCCTGTCCCAGGGAAGATTTCTGGTTTCGTCTCTGACAAGGTTCAGATGAGAAAGGACTGGGAGCCACAGCGCTCACACATTCTAGCCAACCCTGCTCAAATGGTATAGTTAAAAAGAAAACCTTTATTTTGAAGTTCACCTGAGCAACATCTTCTTGTTAAGAGAAAAAGAAACAAGAATGTTGGATTTACACTGGATGGTGCAAGAGGTGAAATCCTGACACCATTTGTACCTCTGGCAATCCCTTATACCTTTTTTCTCTCATATTATAGCATGTAAATGACCAGTTTGGGTCACAGCGTGCGTACCACTATGGTACTAACAACACAAAACATAGGACATGACATTAAAGTCCTGCTGACGTTTGTAATCGGGGTAGCTTTAATCAAATCTATGTGGTTTTGTATTTAATACACAAGAGCAAAACCTACTGAATTTTGTCATACAAAACCTTGCAGCCAATGCAGTCTCCCACCACTCATCTTTAAGAAAACTAATAGCTGAAACAGACCATGCTTAGGGAAAGGAACGAGGCGTGTACTCACTAGACTCTAAAGGGGGGTGAGAAGTCTCAGGAATCCGTGGAATATCACTAAAATGTGAATATACACATAGTAATTAGAAACAACAGAGAAGCTTCCTGCTCTGACAAATAAGTTTCTGAGACACTTTTTTAGAAATAGGGAGATGTATCTGTTCTAATGGGTTACAAGGAAAGAATGAGGACATATTTTCCACTAGCATTCTTGAAAATCTTACTAATGCAAACTACTTTCAAGTTAAGGAGCAAGCAGACATAACATATGAACACTACAATGTTAATAGTGCGGATGGATTCCATAGTATTTTTAGAACCAGAACAATAAAGGTGAAGAGCTTTTAGGGAGAGAAAGGTGGCAAAAGGTAGTAGAGCTACAGACATTCAACTATTTTTTGGAGAAAAAGAAAATCCAAAAAATAAGACAAAGATTAACTCACTAGTAATTTTTATATAGACATCTCAAGGAGTTCAGGGAATGAAACTGACGAAAATGTCTTATAATAATAAAAAGGAAAAGCAAACAGCATTAGCAATGTTAAGCAAAGAGGAAAGGCAAACAATGTTAGCAATGTGAAACAAGCAACAGAATAATGCATTTGTTCAAAATCTAATAATGAAAAATCAAACAACGAGTATGGACATTTTTCAACATTCACATACCCAGAACATATATAGGTTTAAGCACAATCAAACTGATCAATTCCACACACATCTATCAAAATTTTGCCATCAGCAAATTTATTCTTCTGTCAAAATGTAGATGATGCTAGCTCCTGGCTCTCTTCTGTTCTCAGCAATCAATGAAAATACATTGCAAGAGCAAGAAAATAACTGTTATTGTACAAATGTTAGCAAAGCAGCAGAGCGGGCAAATGGAAACAAAGCTCTTCAGTGAATTACTTGAAAATATTTTCATCTACACAAAATAGTTCAAAATTAAAACTACAATAACAATTCTGAAGAACATTTACGAGATTTTAAGTCTAAAACTGAGCATTTGGAAGATCTTCAGACACTTCTCGGTTCAGTGAAACACTACCTTACTGACTTAGAAGTCAATAAAACTGACACCTAGGTAAATGAAAGTCACTTATGAAAGATATACTTAAGTCAGAAAAGGAATTTAACAGTGACCAATCAGTTAGCTTTTCATGTCCTGCAACTAAACCTTCTGGTGCCTGTGTATTAAAGAAGCCTATTTTAGCTCCAAGTTAATGTCTCATATCAGCTTACATCTCACATCACTAAACAAGAATGTGCTGCTCTTTGCCTTGACTTTGTAATTCAAGAGTAATGTGGTTTCCTCAAATTCATGGAAATACAACTACATTATGCATTCTTGCCATGGCACTGTATTACTTTACAAACATATAAACAGATTAATGGCCTGCTGCATAGCAGGGCTGCCATGCAGACTTCTCCTCTTAACATTTTCTCTCTTTCCAGGACAGAATTTCCAAGGCAATTCTCAGCAGTCTGAAATATCTACTTACCATATTCAAATAGATTCAATAAAAGATTAAGTTTGCAATGTTTTCTTGCACTAGAATTAACAGTCATCTGCAGTATAGCGTTGCTCAAAATAACATCACATTTAGGATGTCATATGTGCAAGGTGTGTTTCAACACAGGAAGTGCAACTTACAGTGTCAAGTTGCATAATCCCTGGATGGGTGAAGAAAGACACTAGTATGAATTTTGCTCAGATTTTTTTCCATATTGCCAACAATACAGTAGAGAAAAAAATGAAACAAAAAAAGCCTCAAATATTACTTTTATATAAGCACTTCTATATATTTATATAGTTACTTTATATAAGCGCTTTTATATACTTACACTAAGGCACCATTACACAGACTGACACAGAAAACTCTTAACCATAAATCAACACTATAATTGGACCCACACAGTTTACAAGAGGAAGAAATAGATGACATATCACCAAAAAAAAAAAAAAGGTTGAGAGTATTTTCCTCACTAAGAACTGGTGATACAAGTCTGCACCATGCAATGCAACTGACAATAATAATCAGATCTTTCTTAAGACTTTACTCATCAGACAGGAAAGAACTGAAAGTACAATTTTTTTTTACTGTAGTTATCTGAACTCCTCATAATTCTTATGAAGAACTGACAGGAACAGTAGAAGCTAGAACATAATTTTGAGTCCAGATAAACAGCATGGTTTGCAATAGAAATGTTATTTGAAATCTTTAAAACGGTATAGTAAAATTGACAGCTTTTTTCTTTCCCTGATATATATATGATATATAATATTTAGATATATTTTACATCTGCATTTATATCCATATATACCATGCATGCTTGTATATGTGTGTGTACATATATATATATATACACACACACAAATTATTGCTAGGAAATCTCTTCCCTAATGTGCTTTACCTTGTTTAAGTACAGCTCCACACCAAATTGCAAGACACAAATGAAATAAATGAAGTATGTATGCAATATAGTTCTGATCACCAAACTCGTGGCTGAGTTTTCTAATGAGTTCTGTAATAGTTCTGCTTTCTGCTATTGACTTCAAAATGCACATGAAGTAAAGTTATGCTTCTGTCTATATGTGAATTTCTTACAAATTCAGTAATCCAGTTTACATAATAATCTCTTGAACATTACATAATAATCTCTTAAATATTACATGAACACTGTAAGAATATGAACAAAGAAACTATAATCTAAAACTTGTTATGGAAAAAATTACTCTTTTATTTTTGGATTGCAGAAAATATTCTGACACTATGATTTACAAAAAAGCATTTCAGACGAAATAGTAGCTCATGACTTAAAATATTCAAAGCTAGACTAGTCAAAGTAAACGGTAAAAATGAAATAAGAAGTTGAACAACCTCTTATTTAGAAGAGTAACAAAATTTTCTTCCCCTTTTGAAGCAATGTGAATGTCCAAAAAGTAATGTCAGACACACATCCGGTAAAGAGCTGCCAACATTGAACTGTTTCTATCTCTGTCTTGGAAGACAAAGGTATTTTGCGGTCTTACCTGATGTAACATAAGATTATCTTATATCTGATCCTTCCACATCTTAATGAATGCATAATTTACATAATGGTTTAATTTAACCAAACTATTCCTTAGGTTGAGACTACTCTGTACAGATAAATGGCTTGTGTGGATCACTTTTGTAAAACACACGAATAGTTATAATTTCTCTGAGGGCTACAGTCAAAAGCTTGATCACTGAAGACAAACCAAATTCAAATGTAGTTGTAACCCACACTTTTTTAGGTTGCTGTAGTAACAGAAGTATCATCCTCTACACCCTACAGAGTTTTCAAGAGTTTCCTATTATCTGTCCCCAGTGCTCATCCTATTTCCAAAGCCATTCTTTCCCATCATCCCAACCGGTAGATTAATCTGCAGTTTGCATTAATTACATTATTTGAGCAACTCTCTGAAATTCAGTACTGCCTGGTTTATGATGGAGGTTCAACCTCCTTTTCAGGACCTAGGGCACAGTAGCAGAATTTGAATAGAAAAGCTGAATCACACAAGAAAAACAGCAACTTTGGCAGTATTATATGTGGAAATCCAAGCAAAGGTAGCTAGCATCTAACAAAGAAAACAGAGACAAATGACAAAAACATTTTCTTTACCTGCACTGTCCCACAGAGCTCACCCAAGCACACATGAGATGGTAAGTTGATTACCATTCCAGGTTTCTCCTCCAGAAAACAGTGCCAGAGGATTTTCTGTGCTGCCCTATGTTAACCACCTCTTACATCATATGCATATTCAGAGGTAAATCATTCCCTCATATTTAGATAGCTAACCCATTAATTCTACTTTTTATAGGTTTCTTATCTACCTTGCAGTGCAATCAGTAGCATTAGAGTCAATTAGTTTTTATGAAGTTGTCACAGCACTATTATGGTTATACTGTTTGTTGTTACGTCTTCAACTGCTAATAGTGTTACATGTTTCATATTGCTCTCTAATGAACATCCTATAATTATCTATTTCTCAAAATTACATTTACTGGTAGACAGAGAAATCCAAATTTACAAGACTGAGCAAATTGTTTAGACATCAGTTTTATAACTGGCAGTCTTATCCGGACAGTCTAATTTGCAGGTTTACTGTCCTCCCGTTATTCATTTAAGCCAAACTGCGTCATATTTGGGCTTTTTAGACCTAATATGGTAGGACTTTTTAAATCAAGGCCATTAAAAGTGCTGGTACATTACTTGAATTATTAATACAGAGAGATGAAAACACTTAAATTATGCAGATAAAATATCATTTTTCAAGTCTTTTGGGAACTTATTTCCTCACTAGAATTTTAGGTGTAATGGAATACCACTTAATGTTATATCAGGCAGCTTTAATTTTGCTGAGTCAGCACCTAAAGTTAACGCAAACTTTTGACATACTAGATTTGTTGGATTAAATAAAACACCATGTTATGAATTTGAAACAATCACATAGTGTGAATAACAAGACAAGGAGAAGCTAGGGGGTGGGAAGAAAAGTAATCTGCTAATACAAGGAAAATATTCCACAAAATGTAACCAATTTCCACAGATTGTAATTATTTTTTTAAAAAAGGAGAGGGGAAAAAAAAAAAAAGAAAATCCTGTGCACTATTGCACTATGTTCCCTTTTGTTAATGAATATCAGGATTTCCCTCTTTGTATGCTGTCTGATATTATTTTTTCTTTTAAGAAGACAGACAGGTAAATCCCAGTGTGATAAAAAACCACAGGACTTTGACTCCTTACTGCTGGAAAAAGGAATTATCTTTAAATTTCAAAGTTATCTGTGCTAGTCACTTTGGGATAGCAATTTGCTCTTCTCAAAAACCAAAAAATAAAAATAAAAACAAAAAAATCCCACTAAAAATCAAAGCCAAAAAACAACCCGCAAACAAGCAAGTGAAAAAAACCCAGTCAAGATGCAAGTCTACAAGAACAGCATTATTATAGTGTGGAGAAACCCCCATGCCAAGACTCCATTTATCTGAAAACAAAACCACAATTTGAAATGCTTTATTTTTGCCTGTGTCTGGAAAAAATACACGTGGGTAATCAAAAGCAAAACTTTACATTTTATTGGCATTACTTACTACTTCTGGGTACGCTTTTTTAGCTTAAAATTCACAGCTCAGATTCAGAAACATTCTTTGATTTTGAATGCACTTTTGAATGCTCTGTGCCTTGGTTCATGGTATTTTTTCTTGATTTTTCTTCAAGAACGTGTCAGTTGAATGTGGTTACTTTGCACTTAAATTTTTTTTGAAGCTATTAGATTTATTGAATTCATAAACTAAGATAATTCAATTGGTTTAATAATGAACTTATCTTAAAAGTTGAAGGATATATGACATATGCAAATATACTCATAACTTAATATAACTAAAGCTTATTATTTAAAGTACTAATCTAGCTCCTTCCTTTTACATCAACAGTACAAATCAATATTCAGGCTTTCTTCAACTGAGACATGGAGTTCAACTCGAGTCCAAAATCAACATATTTATTTTCTGCTGATTTAAACATAAAAACTAAACTTACAAAAACCTCCTACTGGCACTTTATTTTTAATTAAAAAGACTTAGGACTGAATTGGCAATTTACAGTCAGGAATGTCTCCTAATTCATCTGAATAAGGAATGTAAAATGAAGTTTTGAGTTCCTACAGTCTCCATCTGAATGGTAATTTTAGCCTTTAAAAACCACTATTATAGCATCAAGCTTTTGTTTTCCATTAGAAGGTGAAACTTGTAACTGGAATTAGCATCAAATGTTAATTTTGTTTAAGTACAATTAATATTGTTTTTTGTTTCTAAAACTGAAGAAATATCATATTTGAGGCAGATAAAAATTATAATTAGGTTGAAAACTAACAAATTCAAAATGAAATAATCATGCATTCATAAGGAGGAAACAGTTTACTACATACCTGCAGGACAATGGTATTTAGAGAAGTGAGTGCACATAAAATCTGGGAAGTTGACAAACTACACAGAGATTTAAATCCTTTACTGTTAATCTTGTGACTCTGTTTCTGCAAATAAATGTGAATTTGCAATGTACGATTCACATTCAGCCCTGTAAGACTTAGCTCAGAACAGTTCCAACAGAGTCGTGTTTGGGGAAGGAGTGTAGATCATCAGTAAAACAACCATGACAAATGCAGGGCCAGCTCCACTAATTTTACCAGTGCAAACAGATTTTATAATCTTTCCAAGGCTTGTTTGGGAAATCACGAATATACAAATTGTTATCACAAAACCCCAAGCATGAATTAATAATCAATAAAAATGCAGGTTATAAACATAGAACGGTAATGCTAATTTTTAATGAAACTTTTTGTTTCCACTTTTGATTTTGATGACAGTACCATCTAAGGCTTAATACACTCTTTTCTATTTAGAGTTTTGGTTTTCCTTTTTTCATCAGTTTGCTGATGCTTCCTTCTACTCATGAATACTTGTATAAGTTATTCTTACTTAATTAAGCAAAAAGCCTGAAAACCAGACTTTTCTCATGCACAGGTCCACTTGGTCCACCAATTCTCCTTTGCCACTTGGCAAAAACCCTTTAGTTAGTACTTAGACCATATAGAAAACAACATTTATAGTTATAAATAACATTGCAAAGATCCAAGACTGTAAAAGGCAGTGAAGAAATGGAATATACAGAATGTCAATAACAGAAAGTGAATTATATTCTATTATTAAGAAATAAAAAATAATTAATTCACAAATAGCCCTATTAGTAGAAGTAATAACTGTGTTTAAGAAGCAAGTCTTTAGCCTTACCCAATAGGCCTTGAAACAATAATTTCAACTTGAGGTTCTGATTTTGATTCTAAAATAATGTTGTAAACTTCTTCATTTGTAGCTCCAGGCAAGGGTTTACCATTCCATTCTAGAACTTCATCCCCTTGAATTTAAAAAGAAGTTTATCTCATTTTCATATTCTTTTACAAAGAATTGCAAAACATTTATGGAATCTATATAACCAAGTGACGTTGCCCAAAATGAATTTGTGCTGAAACACAAAAAACATCTTTAATACATTATGAAGGCTCCTTTCTCAGAACACAGCTACAATTGGTACACACAAAACACATTTAAAAAAACACTTGTGCAAACGTGCTATTTCCAAAATAATAAAGAACATGTTATTGTGCTATTAAATGGAAGAGTCTTTACTAACCAAAAATAAAAGCAAGGAGTAAAAGGAGTAAGTCAGTACTTCTTGAGGATGTTTGGGGGGAGGGGATTGAGGGGGGCATGGGGGAAAGGAAACATGATGCAAAAGTTATCTTTCTTTTTTCAGCTTGATATTTCTGGAATTTAAATAGTAAATACTTTAAAATGTATTTTGGCCCTAATATAAAAGGATGAAAATCTTGAAGTATAGTTTCTAAAGAAAGATCAGTATATACAATTAAACTGCAGGAAGCATACGGGAAGTTTACACTCATACCCCATCATATGCAGCAGTCAAAACTTTACAAACACTATCTGATGACACAAATAACTTTCTCCATTATCAACATACAAGCAATGGTTTTATGTTTATCAGATTCAGTCAGGAGCAATCCTTCAGCCGCTGGCTCTGCTGCTTTTCAAGATCTAAGATGAATGATCAAACTAATACTTGTATATAGTGCGAGCATAGCATAACTATCCTAACTGAAGTCCTATCTATGAAAAGCCATGACTTCAATTTCTCTTTATGCTCAGAAATTGTTAGTCTTTTTTCCCAAACAGTCTACATTTTGGTATTTTAAAAAATGACTCCACAGAGTATTCCGCTGGCTTTCAAAGCAATCTGGCATTCTTTAAAACATGAGGGCTTGCTAATGACAGACTTGAATGAATGCTGACCTAAGTTTAATTTTCTACTATGTTGTTTAGATGAAATGGTTTTAAATATTTTGTATATTTATTATGAATGTTATGGTGGAAGGCGGCGGGGGGGCAACAGGAATTAGATATTGCCTAGGAACTTCATTTAAAATTTATACAACTCAGTGAAAACACACACAGTTTCTTCTGTCATTCTGACCATATTTTAAAGCTAACAACTGTTATAAACTAACATGTTGATTTTTCCGAAAATAACATCTGTTTCCTTGAGAGATAATTGGCTTAATCTGCAGAAGCATCCCGGGCTTTAAGTGGAACAAGATGTGACCAGCTTTGCAGTACTCACAACTTAATAGCAAAAACCAACAGGGACATATGCTAAATTTCTAGCAATAAAAATCTAAACCTAACTTACACAGCAATTTATCTGTCATATTTTGAAGATGACAAAATACCTGCAACATGATTGAGAAGACTAAAGAGAAACATGGAAGGTGTCTGTATTGCTATTTTAGGGGATTTTTTTTTGCTTTTGAGTCAGCTGGAAATCAAACAGGTAGAAAAAAAAATTGCCAAGATGATTAAACATAAGATCATCATAGTCAACATGCTAAATTAACAGAAGTGGCTCCAATTACTCCCACTGAAAACTTAATGGGGACTTGGGTGAAATGCCATTTCTGCTAGCTCTAACCAGATCACCATCCATCTTTTGCTCAGCTTGTCCAACTTTCGATCTTTTTTGACCAGCCAAGCCCTTTTACATTGTCTCTTTCATCTAAGATGCTGACTGTAAGGCTTACATTCTGATTTCTGCTCTCAGTAACAAGCATGGAAACAGGAAAACATCCAGGCACTCAAAACTTTGACATATGCAAACCCCAGCTGGACAAGTCTGGTTTGTCAGTATTACACTTGTAGTAGAGGAACCCAAATTGGACACAGTACTCCAGATACAGCCTCATAAGCATTGAATAGAGAGCAACAATCACTTCTCTCAACCTGCTGGCCATAATCATGCTAATACAGACTTGTACATGATTGGTGTTCGCTGCAGGGGCGTTTTGCTGACTCTTTCAACTTACTGTCCTGCAGCATCTCCAGATGCTTTTCTGAAAAGCTGCCTTCTAGCTGATTGGCTCCTAGTGCTTACTGTTGCACTGGGCTATTCTGTTCCTGATGCAAGGCTTCATATTTACCTTTGTTAAAATTTATAAGGTTTGCACAATTACTCAAGGATTTATCAACTAGCCAAATTTTGGAGGTTTTTCATAAAGGCAGAAATTAAAAAAAGCTTTGACTTAAAAAACAATCTAGACCAGAAATTAGAAATTTAGTATTTCAGCCCAAATAGCACAAGATGAGTGGAGAGAAAATTATTTTAATTATAATCTGCATTGAAAAATCTACAAAGAACTATAATAATTGGTGTTACTAACCCATCTATATTGATTTGGTAAAGAATATTATCAAATGCCAAAACAAAGAAAGATATTTTTAGAGACTCATCATCTTTTCTGCTTCTTTATTACTACTATTTGCTTCATGCAATTATCCTAAATTGATACAAGTTATCATTGGAGCTTCTGGATTCCTAAGCAAGTACTGCATAGACTTTGGTTTTTTAAGAGAACACTTGGAAAGCAGTTGCTTAGAGTCATGGTAAAAATATAAACTGCTAAGAAGTAACTTTGAAAAGCAACTGCTGTGCATAGTTCTTGTTTCATTTAAGAGCCTGAAAAGTGGTAACAGCACAGCCGCTTATCTGTAAGCGCAACATAGACATCTTATATAAATGAAATGTTTTCAGATCATTTTCTTGGGTTGTTTACCATTTTTATTTGTAACAATTCACACTGAAAGAAGCACTTGTAAGTTCCATTGCGTACCACAGTACATTACCACTCCAGTGACACTATAGTGCAAGTAAAGCAACTGTAGTGAGCTTTGTTTGCCATAATGAAACAGTTTTAAAAAAAACTTTGCACTGGTTCTATAGAGTATAACAAACAGCTCCTGAGCCACCAAGCAAAAATTTACTAGTGACACTCAGTCCTGACACCGGCACTGATCAGGAGTGTCTTGTATTCTGCTCATAAATCAAGCAATTGGAGTTAATAACAAATCAGAAATGTAAGCGACTGAGGCATTCCATAACAACATTAAAGTATTGTCCTGTACTTAAAAAAAATGATCATAGCACATGAGCAATGTTGATCTAAATTAGCAGCTGCATTCCAAAGACATAATTAAAAGACAATATATTTTATATGCAACTGATTGATTTACCTGCTCTGAGATGCCCCACCACATCAGCCAAGCTACCTTTCTTCACTTTAGTAATGAAGGCACCAAGTCGTCCTAATTCTGTCATTTTTCCTCCAACAACCTGGTTAATCATAAATTTGTGAGTTTCTAAGCCACAAACCCAACATCGTATCAAGCATAAAAACATAAACAGATCTGTTTTCAAATTATGTTTGAAACTAAACCTGAAATACGCATAAGCATATCTATTGTCATTTGGGCTTCACAGAGGCTTAAAGATGAAGTTAGATACAAAAAGGCTAGATCTACTTGAAAAGAAGTAGACACAAAATGAATAAAACTGGGGCCGTTCAGGCTGAAGAAGAGAAAAACGCATGGAGACCTCATAGCAGCCTTCCAGTATCTGAAGGAGATCTACAAGGATGCTGGAGAGGGACTCTTCATTAGGGACTGCAGTGATAGGACGAGGGGTAACGGTTTCAAAGTTAAACAGGGGAAGTTTAGGTTAGATATAAGGAAGAAGTTCTTTACTGTGAGAGTGGTGAGGCACTGGAATGGGTTGCCCAGAGATGTGGTAAATGCTCCATCCCTGGCAGCGTTCAAGGCCAGGCTGGACAGAGCCTTGGGCAACCTGGTCTAGCAGAAGGTGTCCCTGCCTGTGGCAGGGGGTTGGAACTAGATGATCCTAAGGTCCTTTCCAACCCAAATCATTCTATGATTCTATGAAATTGATATTCCTTTTAATGTTTGACTAACCAATCTTATGCAAGTTGCTAGATATCAAAATTTATTGCAGAAAGAATGTTTCTTACTAAATAACCACAAAGATGTAGTTTTTGCAAATAGTCTGTCAAGTGCTTAAGTTAAAATTGCAAGTGCACCCAATTAAAATTTGAAAAGTAGTTCTTAATTTCCTACTAGGACCAAACTTTTTTCTCAAATATTAAAAAACAAATAGAAATTGCTTACTGCCAGCAAGAAACAGCCTTTGTGCTGCAGACTACTAACATTTAGTAAGCTGAAGCTGTTCTCAAATTCTATATTCCCATGCCACACTATCTCACTTCAAGGTGGATAAATGGCTCTTACCCAGGACATGCTACTACCAAGATCACAAAGTTCTTTCCTGATTTAATTCCCACCATGACAAGCAGAAGCGACAACCCACATCTCCATCACATGCAAGGGACTGAACTATCAGATAACCACATACAAGGAGCCAGTGCCCTTGAATTAGACTCAGTCCTCAGTGAATGGGAATGTTTTATATTTGACATTGTTGCTGTTCTCAGTGGGGAGAGGAAGACACCCAAATTAAATCCTCTCATCTTTGGAGCATGATGTAGTTAAAAATATACATGGAGAGAGAAATTCTTGAACTGGCACATTGTACTCTCCACCACCTTCAGAAGTTGCCCAGGGAAGTTGCGAATGCTCCACCCCGGGCAGTGATCAAGGACAGGTTGGACAGAGACTTGGGTGGCACGGTTTAGTGGGAGATATCCCTGCCCATGGCAGAGGGCTTGGAACTAGATGATCTTAAGGTCCTTTCCAACCCTAACTATTCTATGATTCTATGATTCTGTAAGTCACACTCACTCTAAGTGTTCTGGCAAAACAGGGACACGAACCTAAAAGTCCTCTACACATGACTAATACAGGATTTAAATAAAATGAACAGCGTTGCCAATGTCTTAATTTTATGGCACCAGATTAACTGGAATTACATTTAATACAAGAGGTCTTTTTTGGCAAATTGTTGTATAAACGTTTAGTTACATTCTACAGAATTTCTGTTTCTGAAAGCCTGTGTGGATTTAAACACTGACCTTTGCATCCAGATGACATTTATGTATGGATTATGAGATTAATTACTTGACTGAAATGCAAACAGTAGAGCTAGAAAAGGCAGGACTCAATTAATGCATTGTAATGTGCAATATATGTTTGCAGACAGGAAGGTGCATAAACATAGACTTTTTGATCAGAACAGTTCAGCTCTTTTCCATTGAATGAGTCGAAGACTGCATAGAAGGGTTTATATGCATACTTATTACATTTACATTCACATTCATAATTTATCTGTATAGCTTTCCAAACTTACTAAAAATGAAGAATTCTATATTTATCAAATGACCATATAATTGGAGAGTCCTCTGATTTAAGGTGCCGGACCTCAAGGACAGTGGAAGTTTCTTTCATTTACCACATAAACCATGTAATACTTACTTTTAGCCCCAGTAATGCACCTGATTCTTTTGGCATGGTGGTTCTCTTGTTGAGAATAACACGCCCAATTAAGCGATCTCCCTCTTTAGAAGGCTGCCACGTTACGGGATGCTGTTAAAAAAACGAGCAGTAGAATTAAAGAAGTGCAACCATCCTCCTGCATTTAGATGCACGTTTATTAACCAATAAAATTTCTGAATCGTCATGTCACAGTAGATACAAACATCCTTCAGATGTGTTACATATTACACCTGAGGTCTCTATTATTATACCTGTTGGACTCAGACTTCATTAAATATTTATGCCCGCTGTAAAAAACCTCTGCAGGTAGAATTATGACATCCAAAGTTCAATACAATTAAACATTTAAGACACCCCTTAGGAAATAAAATTAAACTTCTATTTTTAAATTCCATGACCTGGAAAAGTGCATTCATAAATTCTGTTCTTCGGCATAATATACATGTTATTGAGCTCTACCATATGAGTTCAGTATAATAAAAAATAATAAAAATCCAAATGATCCTATTCCACTCCAAGTCAACAGAAAAAGTTACTAATCTCTCCCACAGCAACATCACACTCACAGCTGCTTTTGTGGCATGCAGTGAAATCTAGCATCATGTCTAGAAAAGAAGCTTAAAGTTTAAACTCAGGCAATTCTACTAGTATATACTTTGATGAAAATGTCTTCCTGATTTCAATTTTCATGACCCACCAAACCAAACATTCATATAATTTGTATAGAAAAATTGTTCACAACAAAATTACTACACTGAATTGAAATAATCAGCAAACGTTTTAATTCATACTTATGAACCTCTTTTTTCCTATTTCTTACCGAACTAATGGGGGATGTCTCCCTGCTGTGCCACGTGGCAGGATCCAGCCAGTAATAATCCAAGTCACCTGGAAGAATATGAATAGAAAGAAATGTGTAATCTCTCAAACAGAGAAAGACGTATTCAATGATTATTACTGCAGGCATGAATCTTAATGTGCAATAGTCTGATGAAGCGAATACAAAACCTGTGTTACGAGTCAAAATTACCTTATATAAATTTGAAAACAATATAGCATAATAATTTAAAACCAAAACTACTTATTAAGGCATTGATTTGGACCTCTGCTTTTTCATGAACTGCACCTCAGAACTGGCTGCGCACTCTGGCTGTTTTTTTACTTTGCCCAGTCATCATTCAAGAATGGACCCCAATGCATCGCATTCACAGCCCTCCTCCTCCCTTTTTTTCTGTAAGACACACACGGTACTACAGCTAATGATGACACAAGAGAGAATATTCCACAAAATAGGCAGTTAGCTATAGTTAAAGACAGAACAGTCAACCACACTCCAGAATCTGCAAAGTAGCTGATCCATACTATGACAGTGGGTACTGTATAGACAGAGAGGCACAGGAGCCATTAAAGGACACCGGGGAAAACAGCCACACAAATAGAGCAAATAGTATCAACAGCAGGCTGCAATCTTCCATTTTGCTTGGCACAAATTTATACGTACATCAAGAATAAACCCATGAATTACAGTGGTCTGGAAGCCATCGGGCCAAGGAGGGGAACTGTGGGTTGGCTTTGAGAGAAAAGGCAGCAGAGAATAACACCACGAAGAGTATAGGGAATTTATGGAAAGCTAAAGCAACCACAGTTTGACTAAATATATTACAGCTGTAGAAGGCTGAATTGGCAGCAAAAAACCACCAACTTCACTGGCAGTTGTCTGTGACAGAGGACTGATATAACTGTGTACTTTGAGGAGGAAAAGGATGAGGCAGGAATTGCAAGAGGAAGAATACTGGGCAGTGCAACACAGAGCAATTTTCTTTGCAAACAAGAAGGATGAAGGCAATATTGGGAAGGACACAGGCGAATGATGCAGGCTAAACAGATCCAACAGAAGGGTGAAAGTGGGACTGCAAGAGCAGGAAAAAGTCTGAAGGATTTCTGTGGTAACATTAGTTTTAAACAGAATACACATATGAGCTCTGAGCCTTGGTGTTAATACATCCGTTTGGGCATTGCCATGGTGTATTAACGAAAATGCGATAGTGTCACTAGAAAGGAGAAACACAACTCTTTCTAAAGCTCTCTTGCAATAACAGTAGTAGATAAAAGCTTGATCTGAAATAACCAAGAGATATTTTTTAAGTTATCTGAAAAAAAAAAAAATAGATTATTCTGCCAATTAGCTTACAATCCCTTTAAACACATGAACAAAAAAAACCATCATGAAAACAAAATCTAAACTATCACTTCAGAGGTTAGTTTTAGACCCTGAAGGAAACACAGTCACCTTGCACTGAGGTTTGCATCAATGCCTGCATTTCAGGCATTTTTCACCCTCACTCAGGCAGAGAATCACAGAATCATAGAATAGTTAGGGTTGGAAAGGACCTTAAGATCATCTAGTTCCAGCCCCTTTGCTTGGTGACTTGAAATATGTTAGTGGAACAGTTTGAGAATACTGGTTTTGAATTCACAAGTGACTTTTTATTTTTCAAGTCTAAATTATTATGCTCCTGTCGTGGTTTAGGCCTGCCACACAGCCCACTCACTGCCCCCCCACCTCCTCCCTCGGCTCCCGGAGGGATGGGGAA
>WYDI02010057.1:0-19104 GCA_009867235.2 Psittacus erithacus | reverse complement strand
GAAAAGAAAAGAAAAGAAAAGAAAAGAAAAGAAAAGAAAAGAAAAGAAAAGAAAAGAAAAGAAAAGAAAAGAGAAAGTTGAAAGAATGTCAGTTTAAATGTTAGGTGTTAAGCAGGCAAGTAAAGGTAAGTGATGGGAGGTAAAAAGAGAGCCTTAGAAAGTAGAAATCACTGTGAAATACCAACGGGACCAGAGAAAACCCAAAACCTTCCCCTGCAACCCTCTGGCAGAATGCATATAGAAAAGAAATAACACCATCACAGAGCTCTTAGGAGTAGGAAGCTGCATTGTGGCAGTGCACAGGGCAAGGCAGGCAGTGCCTGTGGTGCAACCCCAGCTGCTGTGGTGATGGAAGCTGGTGTCTGCAGCTGCATGTGCCCCTTCTGCACTCCCTGGGTTTGCGCTGGGTAGAGTGTGTAACTGCGCTGGGTGCCTGTGGCAGACCGTGAGCTGTGGGAGGCTGCAGGGATGGTCTCTGTGGGAAGAGACTAGAGGCTGCTTGCTCTGCAATGGATCTGGCTGAGCAGGACACGGCTGAGCCCCTCAGCCAGGCTGGCGGTGCCTCTGGGGACATGTGTTAAAGAAAGGGTAGGGATAAAAAGGGTGAGAAGCAACAGAGGGAGCACCACCACTATCAGGGAAAGGAGGAGAAAGGAGGGGCCTTTGTGGCTACGGCATTTGTCTTGCCAAGCAACCATTCTTGTGCTTAGCCCATCTTTCCTGCTATTTGCCAGACACCTGCTGGCTGGTGGGAAGTACTGAAAAAACTTTCTGCTTTGCTTGGGTGTGCAGCTGTTTCTATCCATGACACACACAGAGTCATGGATCCCTTGAGTATCAGCACAGCACCTCTCCATCTGACTCCCCTACCCAGATCCCAGCCCCTTTAACTCACCCCACAGGCCCTCTACTCACCAATGGGTCCAGCTCGTTGCTCACCAACCACACATTCATCTCACAGGAACCCCACGCTTACGGGACTCCCTCCAAACATCAGTAGGGACCCTGTGTCCACCTGATCCCCTGCCCAGCCCCAGGGCCTCTTACTCCCCAGCTAGTGCAGCTTGGTGCTTGCCATGGTATTGGAACTGCACACACACGGGCTGGGGAAGACACAAGCACTTCCCCCTCACCACTGACACATGGACTGTGACCCCCCACCTGCTCCAGCTGCTGAGCCTCCCACTCATCACCCATCATTCATCACTCCCTTCCTCTCTCCCTTGCCCTGGTGCCCCAGCAGCTGTAGCCAGGACACACAGACACGACCCAGGTGCTGAGCTGAGTCACTCACCCATCCCAGTGCCTGGCACCACACTGGGGTCCTGAGCCCCTCTGGCTCCAGAGTTGGCTCCACATCCCCTTGCAGGGTGCCCCTGAGTGCTGGCACCTTGTCCTTGCAGCACTGGCACACACGGGGCAGAGACTGAGGTTGGAGGAAGAGAGCAAAGGAAGGGTTTAATGAGAAGCCAGGACCTACTATGATGATCAGGGCAGGCCTGGGTCAGACAAAGGCTTAAACACCATCAGCAACTGCTCACATGTGACCCATCCCCTCCTCTCTGTCACTCCCCTTCCTCTAAATGTTTCTGAACAGATTTTGCACAGGAACACCTGAAACATCCCAAATCCTCCTCCTCCTTCCCCTCCTTTTATCAGTTACAAAGCCCTGGGTGTCCCTCTCTAAAGCTGTGTCTGGAGTTTCTTGTTGGCCCATTATGTAGTGGCTGAAGACTCAGTCATTGCCATTTCTACTGCTCTTTTATGTGCAGCAGATCTGTGCCTCTGTCAATTATTATCCTCTTTTGCTTTTACAGAGTACTTGAATGGGTGACTGTAATGAAGTGGATGCGCTCACCTTCCACGTGGCTTTACAGAAGCAATTCAGTGTCAGTGTGAGCAGCAATAGTTTGAACAGTTTCCTGTGACTAGTGCTGCAAAATTCAGTACTTGGCGACGCATGGGGCTGGGTTGGTAAGAAATGAGTATTTTAATGCGGAAAGGCTGCAGCAGGGCTCTTGTCACTGGAGAAATATTTCATTTCTTTTCACCTGGATCATTGTAACAAGAATGAAAGCAATTAAATATTTGTAGCAGATTTAGCTTATGACCAGCTCTTCCTTTCTTTATTATACCAATAGCATCTTGCATGTACACGGGTGCGCTGCAGCTCTCAGCGCTTCACCACAACTCGTTTTCAAGATGAGGTGAAGAGATAGGAGCAGTACAGGACAGTGTGGACGTGTATACAATAAAAAAATATATATGCTGCTCTGATCAGATGAGTTTATTAGTTGTTAATTGTATTTCTGTATTTTCATGGGAAGTAGAGTCTGAAATAACCAAAGCACAGCAGCAAACACCCCCACCCCCCCGCTTCCCCAATAAACAAACATGCAAACCAGAAATGGATGCTTTGCTTAAGTTCTTAACCTATGGGCATGTTGCAAACCAGGCCTATCTGATGAGGCACACAAAGAAATGGCACAATGACATATATACGGTGGTGTGGAAGAGAAGCGCTCAGAGCTTTCTCACAGTCTTTATGATTAATCATCACATATGAGCTATCTAACAAAGCATTTTGTGAAGCCAATGCTTCCTGTCTGGTCAAAGCTGATGTCTTCAAAAGCAGCAATTCCTCTGAGCCGGTGTCACCTTTTCAAATTGTGGATTTTTTGTTGCTCATGACAAGAAGAGGAGCCAGACACAAGCTGAAGTCTCTGTAACTGAAGTTAAGTTTTTAAACATTAGGCTTAAAGAATTCAGGAGTGTGTACTTTCTGTGCATCTCCAGCTCCAAGATGGAGGACAGTGTTTAGTTTGATTTGTTACAGAATCATAGAATCACAGAATGGCTTGGGTTCAAAGGGACCTTAAAGATCATCTAGTTCCAGCCCCCCTGCCATGTAATGTTATAATGTTATGTTTTAATAAATTTAATTGCTTAATTTCTTATCCTGAATTATAAAAAAGAAGCCTTTTGTTATGTTTAATCCTCCATTCTGTATGGAAACTCGTTTGAGACATTTGTGTTTTAAATGAGGAACGTCCTGCCCTAGAATATGCAGTCAGATGCAGCAGCACAATAAAGAACTCGGGGTATGGGGGCAGAATTTAGATCCAGCTTTCTGGGGAGTGTGGTAAGTCTGACGTCTGTGTCATAGATCTGCCCACAAGGAACCACAGACTTGTAAAACAGTGCTGAAGTTCTTTGTCCAGTCAGCATTAATCCTTTATGTGATTTCTGCTGTGTGCACAACTGATTGTGATCTTCTGAGTTACAGTGCATGGTATAATTCCTAGGAAGAACTGTACTAGCTTGTTTTGCCCCCAGAGGGATGTTTTACATCACAGCTGCTCAAGCACTGTCTGGATGAGTTTGAAATATCAAAAGCCACAGACCCTAAAGCTTTTCTGTGAAAATGGGTCAGCAGCATCCTGCAGCTCACTCCTGCAGAACTGCCCCTGAAGCTGCCAGCTCCTTGAACCACAACACCCCACAAAGTGGACTGAGAGGGGAGAAGGAGATCTTTGGATGTGGAGGCCTTTAGACCTTAGCAACAGCACAAGACAGAGCAACCTGAAGTCTGTTTTAACTTTCTAAGCCCAAAGAGTCCAGAAGCAAAGGATTTATTGTACTGCAAGGCAGGGTAGAACCTGCCTGCCTCTCCAAAGCTGCTCAAAGGGGAATCAGCTGTAACATTCAGCCCCCATCTTCTTCTTTCATACTGAAATTTCACTACTTGTCACAGAATCAAAGAATAGTGGAGATTGGGAGGCAACTCTGGTGACCATCAGTGCCCTGCTCAAAGCAGGGTCAACTATAGCAAGCTACTAAGGACATTGTCCAGTTGGCCTTTGAATATCTCCCAAAGAGAGAGGCTTTACCACCTCTGGGAAACCCGTTCCAGTTTTTGACCACATTCACTGTACATTAAAAAAAAAAAAAAAAAAGGAAAAATAAAGGAAAAAAAAAAAGAAAAAAAAAGACAAGATCCCCCTGAACCTTTTCTTCACAGGGCTGGACAGTCCCAGCACTCACAGCCTCTCCTTGTATGAAAGATGCTTCAGCTCTTCAATCACCTTATTGGCTCTTTCCTACTTGCTCCAGTAAATCCACATGCTTCTTGCACAGGGGAGCCCAAACTGGATACATGGCCTGAGCAGTGCAGAGTAGAGGGGAAGGATCACTTCCCTCTGCCTACCAGCAGCTTTCTGCCTAATGCAACCTAGGAGGCTGTTGGCCACCTTTGCCATGAGGGCACATTGCTGCCTCATGTTCAATTTGTCATTTGCCAGATCCTTTTCTGCAAAGCTGCTTCCCAGGCAGCTGACCCCAGTGTGTACTGATTTCTGATCATGTGCAGGAGCTTGCATTTACCTTTACTGAACTTTAGGAGGTTTCTTTCTGGCCATTTCTCCAGCCATGTCCAGGTGTCTCTGAATGCTGGGACAACCACCTGGTGTATCAGTCATTCCTTTCAGTTTTGTATCATCTGAGAACTTACTGAGGGTAAGAGAACTTACTCTGCTCTATTGTGAAGATCACAGGCCACAGACACACTACCGCATCCAGTGTGGAGCCCTGGGGCATGTTTGGTCACCGGCCTGCAGCTGGACTGCATGCCACTGGTCACAACCCTCTGGACCCAGCCCTATAGCAAGTTTTCAGTCTGTCTCACTATCTGCTTATCCAGCTCTGTACTTCATCAGTATTTGTCTGTGAGTATGTTGCAGGAGACAATGTCAAAGGCTTTATTGATGTCAAGATAAATAACATCCACAGCTCTCCATGGAGTGAGTCACCTCACTGTGGAAGGTTATCAGGTCAGTCAGGCATGTCTTCCCCTTTGCAAACCCACGCTGACAAGGTGATTGCCCTGCCTTGGCAGGAAGATTGGACTAGATGATCTCCAGAGGTCCCTTCCAATCCAAACCATTCTGTGATTCAGTGATCCTTATCCTTCATGTGTCTGGAAATGGTTTCTAGGATGAGTTGCTCTATTAGCTTTCCGGCAGCTGATGTCAGGCTGACTGGCCTGTAGTTCCCTGGATCCTTCTTCTTGAAGACAGGAGTCACATCTTCTGTCTTCGCCTTCAGGGACCTTTCCTGATTACCATGACCTTTTAAAGGTTGTTGAGAGTGGCGTTGCAATGAAGTCAGCTCCCACAGCACTCGTGGTATGTCCCATCAGAGTCCATGAACTTGTGTATGTGCATTTAGTTTCAATGCTCCCTAACATGATAGCTCCTCCACCAAAGTTAAGTCTGCTTTGCACTGGACTTCCTTATGGTTTTCATGGACCTGAGATTGCTGAAGGCAAGTCACCTTAGCAATGACTAAGACAAAGGAAGCACTGAGTCACAGAGTGTATCACCTTTTTCTATGTCTTTGTGACCAGCTACACTGCAGGCCCACATTTTTCACTAGGTTTGTTTTGCTCCCTGATGTACCCAATTAAACCTTTCTTGTGGCCTTTCACGCCAGATTCCAATCCAGGCAGGCTTTGGCTTTCCTAATGCCATCCCTGCAAGCTGGGGGATTCCTCCTGGGTCACTGGGACCCTGCTTTAACCTTTTGTACACTTCTTTTCTTTACATTTGTGTTTAGTCAGAAGCTCCCTGCTCATCCATGTGGGCCCACTGTCACCACTACTGTGTAACCTGCTCATTGGGTGGGCCACTCCTGAGTTCAAAGGAACTGATACTTGAAAACCATCCAGCTATCCTGAACCTCTTCTCTCTAGGACTGTCTGCCATGGGATACCTGAAAGCAGACTCCTGAGAAGCCCAAAGCCTGCTTTCTTCAAGTCCAGGGTTGTGATTCTGCTTTTTGCGGGTTTTTCCTTCTTCTCAGGATCCTGAACTCCACCATCTTAGGGTACTGCAGCCACACCTGCCCCCAACCTTTACATCCGCAACCTTTACATCCCCAACCAGTTCTTGTTCATGTCCCTAAAAATAAATGGAGTAAGAAGAAAAAGAAGGGAAAGGACATGAAGAAAAGGAATGGAAAATATTTTTATGTTTAAAAATTAAACATATATATTCCTGGTAGCCTATAAAGTAAAAACGATTATGAAATGTTAATAAAATTATGTTTCCAGATTTTGACTAAGCCTCAGAATTAACAAAATGAGTTAATTGTGAAGTCCTGTTCTGTTCTGAAAGATCTACTATTTGTTTTCCATTTGAAAACTGGCAGTACAAGCCTATGATTTTAATAATTGAGCTTACAGGTTCAGCTTGTCCAATGTATTCTGTTCCTCAGTGAATGCAGCACTGCAACTAGCTCAAACAGAGTTTGGTGCAACCATGGCAGGAACATGGGTTTTTTCACTATAACTCTGAAAAAGTAGAGCTCTGTGCTGCTATAAAAGAGCACAAGTTTCCTGTGTGGGTCACCACGATACTTGTTTCCCATCTCTCAGCTGCCTGGTTTCAGTATGATAGTAACAATCAATTTGTCATCCTGCAGAGTCATATATGAAGACCAGGACAGATGCACCACCTCTTCTGCTATCACATTTCAGCTTCCTCCTGTGGAAATAAGGTAAATCTCCTCAATTTTCTTCTCAGAATTCTCAAAGGATTTTTGTTTTTCAATCAGCATGTCATTGATATAGGTCAAATGCATCTGTATTGCTTTTATTGATAGTGCTTGCAGTGAAAGAGAGAAATCCATTCTGCAGATTGTCCCACTAGAATTACCCATGTCTGTCTATTTGCTACATAAGGAAATATAATTCCTCACCTTTGTCATTTGGGTCAAGCTTAGGTTGCTTACTTACATGAGTTGATGTGGAGAATGCTGGGTAACCTCGCCTCTCTGTGAAAGTAAGATCCCCTGTCTAACACTCGCCTACCTAGCATTCGTCATAGGAGCAGTTTAATCATAAATGATAGAGCTCTTTGAGAGCTATTGTCATTGCTTAAATGACTTTGTATTCCTGAAACCTGATTTGAACTGGATTGCATTTAAGATCCCTTTCAACCCTAACCATTCTACGATTCTGCGATTTGTTCCATGTATTACGCTTCTGCTGACAACACATGCTATCATTAGAAATGACTCTGAACTGCTGGAAGGAACATTCTTTTGAACTTCAGGAAAATTCAGATCCAGACCTGGGCTTTTCAGCTAGTTGGACTTCTAAATTCCAAGTAAAGCAAAGTAAAAAAAAGCAACACTTAAAAGCACATGACAGGAATAAGAAGGAACACATCTATCTGAATGTGAAACACAGCCCTTCTTCCCAGAAACAGATGATGAGAAGACAAAGAACAGAGGAGAACATCTCAAACAAAGGTAAAGTCTGTTAATGGGAAAGATGTATGCATTACGGAATAAACAGTCAAACAGATTTCATGTCTGAAGGGGTCCTACACAGATGCGAGAGAGGGACTCTTCATCAGGGGCTGGAGCGATAGGACAAGGGGTGTCAGGGTTTCAAACTTGAACAGGGGAGATTTAGGTTAGATATAAGGAAGAAGTTCTTTACGTGAGAGTGGTGAGGCACCTGAAGAGATTGCCCAAAGAAACTGTGAACTCCTGGCAATGTTCAAGGCCAGGTTGGACAGAGCCTTGGGTAACATGGTCTAGTGTGAGCCGTCCCTACTCAAGGCAGGGGGGTCAGAACTGGATGATCTTAAGGTCCTTTCCAACCCAAATCATTCTAGGATTCTATGAATTAGTTATTTGCATTTGTATGCTAATAAATTTTCTTTGCTAGCCTGCTATTTGTAGTTGAGAGGATAGGGAGTTTGAGGCAGGTTAAAGTTGGAGGCTTGCAGCTCCAACAGAGTTAAGTAACGTGTGACCTAATAATTTCTGTTGATGCTGTATCAAAAAAGTCACTGTAGTTGGACTTCTCTTCAGACATAATCTTGATTTGTGACTAATCAATAAGCCCCTACAATGCGAGAAGGGAGGTATACAAGTGCCATGCACACATGAAGTCGCAGTATTGAACGTGGCTGCAAGAAAGAAAGCTGAACTTAACATTAAGTGTACCACAGAGGCACCTTGGTTTTAGATCAACAGGTGTATCAGTCGAGTGATCAGCTGGTGTAAATTTTTGCCCTGGAGTTCATTAAAAGAGTGTGAATGTCTTCCTCAGCCAGACCAGCATGGGGGGGGTGTGTGTGTATGTGACAGCCTAACACAGAGTACAACCACTGAACAGCTGATAAAAAGAGCTTTGAAGACAGCAACAGGCTTGAGCTGCTTAAACCCACATATTCATTGCTGGTGGAACCCAGCATTGCGATGGTGAGCAAATTATAGAGCCTGGCAATGAGAATCATGTTTGTCTTGTGATTCAGCTGTGTATTGAAATGCTATATTCTGCTAAACATAATTTGCACTTATGTGTTGCTTTCAACACAGCTGCATCACCCTGCTAAATTGGAACCTCATGCAACATCACATTTCTTTAGCAAAAATAAACTGATATTAAACATTGAATTATCCATGTGTGGAATATCAAAAAGAACTAGTCAGACAGTATTGCACTCTGACATGAGTGCAGGGTGAAGTAAACACACACTACAGTTTGACATATATTGTATTTCTAGAGCTGATCCCACTGAGAAAACCTCACCTTTATCATATTTATGTTCTTTTTTCTTCCTGTTAGATTTTCCTAGTTTATGCACCAGCTGCCGTATTACTGCAGTGATTCTTGGGATCCTCATCTTGGCATCGCTGGGAACAGCACTGGGTTTTATTATCAAGGGTAAATAAATACCTGCCATTGAAAATATTTTATTTGAAGTTAAAACTTTGTCAGGAAGCAAAACAGCTTTTGAAATCTGCTCAGGGGTCCAAGAAGAGCATGGCAGTATCACTTCTCTGTCAAAAAAACCCCTTAACTCTGTTTTCTGAAGTTTTTAAATATTAAGTTTGGCCTAGTTAGACCTGTCCTCAGCAGGAATAAGAAAGTAAAGCATAGAGAATATCAACAATGCCCTTGAAAGGGGCAACTGGGTAGACTTCAGCATGTAGCAAGCACACTTTGTTGGGTGCACAACCACTCATGACTGTTTACATCCTGATGACTGCAGCTCTAGGCTGGAGGACACAACTAGAAAGCCCATGTTTTTCATGTGTATCTGGAGATCAGTGCTGTACAGTGAGAGAATGCACTCACCCTGAGGTGTTCAGTGGCCATCCATGGGCCAGGGACACTAGCTGCTCTCCTGTGAGGAAGGAAAAAGAGGGTGCTTCAAACTGCAAGACCTCCATGACTAGCAGCTGTTACAAAATGATTCCTGGTCCTAGCAGCAGCCAAAGCTTAGTGGTGAGGGCTGTATGAAAGCGGGTGACCTGCCACAGTCCTGTCAGGTGCCAGGGCTTTGCCTATCCCATTGGACAGAAGGAAACATGGGCCAAAGACAAAGTTTATATGGGGAAGACAGAATAAAAAGGGGAGGGAAAACCAAAAGAGCAAAAACACAAGAAAGGAAAAGGAAGGTCCCGAGAGACCCCTCCATAATCTCCCACCTATTCCCATCCAGTAAACGGATGCATACTGGTAATGGATAGCATTACTATAATCCTATATAAATCACTATAATACTGGAGAACCATTTTCTAGAGAGGGTGCGTGTGAGAAATGTGTTTGCAATGGAGCAGGCTCTGACAATGAAGAAGAGAACCGTATGATTGTTTTGCAGGCTACCCATGTCCACGCTGTCCTGAGCAGTGGATGGCCTACAGAGGGAGCTGCTACTCCTTCTCCAAGCAGAAGAAGGACTGGCATTCCAGCCGGCAGTCCTGCAGGGCACAGGGAGCTCATCTCCTAGTGATCAGTGATACCAGCGAAATGGTGGGTGCCTCTGCAGTGGCCAGGACTGAGAGCCTTTGCCATACAGGATAATAGGATTACAAGGGAGCAGGTCGGAAACACTGTACTGTCCAGCTCTTCCCCTCTGTGCAGAAGGGAAAGCGTAAAGGGCCTTTGCAAGAGCTACCTGCTTCTCCCTGCTTGCCCTTGCTGAGCTTGTCATGGGCTCAGCCCTCAGATCCACGGCTGAGGGAGCTGCTTGGCACTCCGAAATGCTGAGTCTCATGAAGCAGGTTCCTACAGTAAGGAATGGTGTGGGTGCCCACAGGATGTTGAGAAATAGCCTCAAACCTCCCTCTCTCGCACAGTGCCCCATCGTTTCCCCCCAGAATCCAGGACTTAACTGGGTTTCTCTGAGACTACTGATTGCCCTGCTTCTCTGTCCCTCCTAGGGCTTCTTCCAGATGATGCACACCAATTCCTACTGGATTGGTTTGCAGAATAGCACTGGTCACGACTGGGTCTGGGAAGATGGCTCAAAACTAAATGGCAAAAAGTGAGTATGGTATTTCCTCTGTATTTCCATAAAGTAAGGGGCTTGAGATCCTCCCCATGCCCTTAAACTTTTAAATGAGATGCTCCGTCTGTAGTCTGTGGAAGTCTATCAGCAATGAATACAGCTGCTATGCTCAGGGTGGCTACTGGCTCCAGCAGCTCCAGAACTAACGGGTTCTTCCTGCCCGGCTGCTGGAGCCCAATCTCGTGCACCAGAGATGTGGGAGTCTATCCCAGGATGATGTGCACAGTTGCTACTTTCCCCTTTGTAGGATCACTCACTAGGAAAGCTGAGCACGTGTCCCAGAGACACAAACACAGGCACATGTGCAGGCAAAGCACTCTCACACAGCTGACTGCACACACTGCCAACAAACAAGGCACTGCCTCCAGCAGCAGCCACATGCAATGCTAATAGGACTCACATAAAGCACAACTACAGGCAGGTAAGTCCCCTTCCTCCTCCTTGGCTGCTCAGGATTGAAGTTCATTAGTGAACACACACACAGACACACACACACACAACACTCCCTAGGTTCCCAGGGCCTCTTACCCCCTGGCTAGTGCAGCTTGGAGTGCCATGGAATTGGAGCTGCACAGGCACAGTCCCCCTGCTCACACATGGCCTGTCCCCTCCTCTCTGTCACTCACCTTCCCCAAGGTTTTGCACAGGCCCACTTGGAACATCCCAAATCCTCCTCCTCCCTCTTTTATCAGTTATAAAGCTTGGGGTGTTCCTCTCCAAAGCTGTGCCTGGAGTTTCTCGATGGCCCATTAAGTAGTGGCCAAACACTTTTACTCTTTGCTGTTGCCTCTGTTATCTTTTTTGCACCAGATTTGTGTCTCTGTGGATTTCTGTTTGATCATTAATTCCCCTTTGCATTGAAAAGGTTTTCTATTGGAAAACCTTAATGAAACAGAGGCTTTCATCTTCAACGTGCCCGTACAACACATTCAAACTGGAATACTTGATACTTTCTGTCCCAAGGTCTCCAAATGCTTTAAATGGAGCAGCAGCTGTCTCCTGTGGGACAGGACTTTTCTCTCATTAGTGATGGGAAATGGAGAGCCCAAAATGAGCCCGACTACCCCTTAAGCCTCAGGGTGAGCTCTGGGCATAGCAAGCCCTACTGCCAGACCTCCTGTGTTCCAGGATGGGTCTTTCCTGACACAAGGTCATGAAGTCCAGCTTCAGTGAGTCTCCTACCTCCAAAGACATGTGAGGTTCTTCCCCCTGCCAAAGTGATGATCCTTCCCTAATGTCCTCCTGCTTGTGTGCTCTGCCCATGTCTCCCACAGTGTCCTGTTCAACAGCCCCGTGCAGAACTGTGCCGTTCTGCTGGATGGAGCCATTCGTGCTTCCAGCTGTGAAATCCTTGCCCCATGGATCTGCGAGAAATCTCTTCAGTGACCTCAGTGGACCTTGTGTGAGGAAGTGTCCTTTGTAGACTTTTGCTAAGGCTTGGTCCCTGTGAAGGTGTCTCAGGAAGCTTCTGAGAGAGAGTGCCTGGCTGTGCTACTTGCTGCTGTTTGTACTTGGAGAAAACCAGTAACACTGCTGTGTAACTCGCTGTGATGGGGTAAACCTGTTACCCTGCTGAGATGAAAATAAACATAGGTTGCTTCTAACAATTTCTTCAGTGGTTACTTTCTGTTTTCCTCCCCAGTATCATTGTTTAGTGCATCAGATGATTGATAAATGGGCAGAAAGGAAGCTGGTGGCAGGAATAGAGTCAGGAGGGCAGGGAGTGAAATATTTTCTTTGCACTAGCACTGCAGAATAGCAGCATCCCCTGTTGCAGAGAACAAGATACCACTACAGCTCTTAAACAAGTTCCTGTCCCAGATCTGCCTGATGGATTGCTGACTGACACAATTACTTTTGTCAGCCGCCAAATAAACGCAGCTCCTTTGTCCTGAGGCCCACCGGTAAAGGTGCCCTCAGCCATGGTCAACATTTTTGTCGGTGACATGGACAGTGGGATTGAGGTGCCCTCAGCAAGTCTGCCGATGACACCAAGCTGTGTGGTTTGGTTGATATGCTGGAGGGAAGGAATGCGATCCAGAAGGACCTTGACACGCTTGTGAAGTGGCTGATCCCAACCTTATGAAGTTCCTCAAAACAGGGCTTTGCCCAAATTGCAAGCAGGATGGTTTGAGACCAGGTCTGGTGGAGCAGCAAGGGCCAGTGCTCTGTAGTGAGTGGATGGCTGGCTGGGAGCTCAGAGCAGTAACATGGCTGGCAGAGGTGATGGCCCATGTCCCTGCCACCTCTTCTCTCTTTTGGTAACTGTAGGACAAGTTTCTCGTTCATTGGAAGGAAGCTCCAGTTTTTCCCACCAAGCATGGTGAACGCTGTGGCTTAGGTGATGCCTTGTCAGCTGCAGAAACAGGCTTTCTTTTTCTTCCTATGCAGAAAATGTGGGGAATAGAGACTGCGGCACTGCGGCACACAATACAGATGTAAGGTAAGAATATAAAGCCAGTTTGTCCCAGAACTGTTTGATTGACTAACACAGATGTAGCCTAAGAAATCTTGCCTCATTTCTTACACAGCATTAGCATCTCTTTGGACTGTGCTTTCTTACACTGACAGGGTCGTCAGCTCCCTTCAGCAGTTGAGCATTTGTAGTCAACATGCAAAGTTAACATGTGCACAGGTTTAACCTGGGACTCCAGCCTAATCCACATAGATTTATTCTGAGATGATAACTTTGACATAGTGAGCAGCCTGGATCTCGGTAGATCTTCTAGTATTAGTAGTGATGATTTCCACTGAAAGCATCATCAAGCAAATAAATCTTCCTGTTTGCTTGCACAGATCACCTTTCATCAAGGCATTTTTCCTAAAGGTTGATACACTTGACAAAATCATGTATTGTGGAGAAGGATAAGGCCTTTACACTGTAATCCCAGAGTCAAGTTTTGGTTACAAAATTCCTAACAGTGAATCCTACTTAATGTTGTGATCTTAGGTCCTGCACTGACATTACTAAATCTGTCCCATTGGGTGACTTTCTAAACTCTGTTCCACCCTTTGGAGGTTCACAATGCCTACACCCATCTTACATAAACAGTGGATATTTGAGTTGTTTGACTTGTTGAAACAGAAGTTATCTCAAAGTGAAAAATTGGAATAGCTGGCAGATTTCTCTCCCACACCGAGTTACATTAGTTCATAGAATCATAGAATCCTAGAATGGTTTGGGCTGGAAAGGACTTTGAGATCGCCTAGTTCCAACCCCCCTGCCATGGGCAAGGACATCCCATCCTGTTTCATCTCCTGTACTTTTTAAGAGGCAGCACAAAACTTCCCAGAAAACACACTACCCCCAATTCACAGCCAGCATATATACTTTTCCCTCTGTTATTTCATTCTATAACTCAGCTTTCCACGTTTCTGCTTTTGAAACTCCCACCCTATGTAGGGCTTACATCTTTCAGATCTCCAAACAAAAATCATACTATTTGGAGACAGAAAATCATTTTCAAACTAAGCTTATAAATCATAGTTAATGACCTTCAGTATTTCTGGAAGTGGATGAATCTATGAAAGTGTTGACGTAGTTCTAGCAGAAGATTCTCCCCACCTCCCCCTTCAGAGACCTGATGCTCCTTTGCTTTTTCTACTCTGTATTTAGCTGTTCTAGGGTTGTTTTCTGCATCTCAAGGAACAGCTGCCTTTCCTCAAGTAGGATGATCATTTTAGTATTAATCTCTGTAGATTGCTTTGAGATCCTCTGGAAATGGAGGCTAGGCTTGCCACGTGGTGAAACCTGCCCAGAACTACCACTCAGACAAAATGAGACCTGAGGCTTTTACACTTCTAATGATTTTGGTATGTACTGGGAAAAACAGGAAAAGCACAAATAACTGCTGCAGGGAAAGCTCGTCTAAAGCTCTGAACTACATCTGGCCTGTTCTAAAGGATTCAGGTATGCAACAGAAAGAAACAAGAAGCACAGAGGAAATCTTAACAACCTTGTATCCTTCTAACATACTAGTGACCCCAGAGAAGACCATTAATTAGCTTAACATATGGAGAAAGCTAAAGCAGCCTGGACTGACCTGAAAATGAGACAATCCATGACTTACTGGCCATGTCAGTTAGGCCGCAATAAAGAGTGAAAACAAGTGCCACTGAGGGAAGGAACCACTTCCCCAGATGTACAGCATCATAAAGAAGGCTATGCTTGAGCTGGAACTGCTACATGTACAAGCTGGGCCATCAGTCAGGTCTTGGACACTTTTACCACCTGGAGTAAGCATACTTTTCATGGCCAAAGCAGCCTTGATTTGGAGCATTTTATTGCCAAATTGTAAAAACTTTAGATTACTGATTCAGATATTGAGAGCTAAAAAATGTATGCAATTAAACAAACACTTAGGGAAGCACCTTTCCTCTTCTTTCCCTCAACTCATATTCAGTAAGCTGTCAGAAACGGATTTTTGGCCACAACAAATGCCAAAGAAAGTGGTACCGAAATGGGGAATGGTGAAGGAACGCAGTAGTGCAACCAAAGCTCTCTCCTCCTCCCTGCTCAGGTCCAACAGCAGCTCACTGCCCTCCTGCTGCTCCCAGTCTGCAGCCTCCTACACCATTCATGAACTCTCAGCCCAGGATAGACTCAAGGGGCACTCACCATGGCTGCGTGCTTGCAGAGAAGTCACCACGTCTTGAAAAGCCCTCTCCAACACGGTGTGTTATGAGGGTCATGTACCCACAATGCAGCATAAGACAGCAGCAGGGAACAGGCCGATATGGAATTGCAGCCCACCAGACCCATGCCCAGCACCATGATTTTGGACCTTCCCAGTCACCCATGCACCGCTTCAGCTGATATTCCAGGCAAACAAGGCTTCCATAAGCCATACCTGCTCCTCCTCAGGAACTCACAGCTTGTTACCCAGGGATATTTAACTCATCAACTGCACTTCAATGAAGTGACCTGTAACCCCACTCCAGCCTGTGCAAGCGCTTCAAGGTCCCGGGTCGTCCAATGGCCCTTCCGTCCCAGCCCCCCTGCAGCAGAGCCACTGGCCAGCCATGGAGGCACAAGCAGCTGTGTAGGCAGAGGCGCAGGTAGTGGCGTAGGGAGCGGCGCAACGAGAAACCCAAACAGCTGGAGCATTGGTGGTTCAGTGGTAGAATTCTCGCCTGCCACGCGGGAGGCCCGGGTTCGATTCCCGGCCAATGCAGTCCTGCTTTTCACTTTTTGCTTTGACTTCTACCCATACCGTGGACCCACTCTTCCCAAAATCTCAGCCTAAATAGCACCTTTACCTCAGCCTTCAATGAAGGTGCAAACGCTTCCAGTGCCTAACTCGGTGGAGGGATTTGCCACTGGCCTGTCACCCACTTTAAAATCCAGGAAAGCCGGTACAAAAGATGCTTATGAACTTTTCCTCCCATAACGGCTAACACCAGCTCTGTTCTCAACCTGCTCTGAGCAAAGCAGGCTGACGGGAGACGGGCATCGCCACCCCAGCGCCAGCTCCTGCCTGCTGCCCAGCGAGAACCCCGTGTCCCCCAGCCCCGGTCAGGGCTGGCCCTGGGCCGGTCACCCCCAGGAGCGCCGCGGGAGCTGAAGCTGCGCTACTCAAGCCGTCAGCGCGGGGCTCGCAGGCACAACACCCGCGTGCGACACACGCCCTGACCCGCTCGCGCCCAGAAGCTGATAAGGCTCGAAGATAAGCTTCAGTGACAGATGTGTGGGAACGGGAGACACGGAGCAGCTCTGGGGGGACTGCGCCCCTCTGCCCGGGCACTGACGCTGACACAGCCACCGTCACCCAAGCCCTTGCTGGGACTCCGGGACATCCCCAGGGTGACCCGTCAGCCGGGGAGCCGGTCCGATATGATTCCATACCGCGGGCAGCTCCACGGTGCACGGCGGGATCCACCCAAACACCACAGGCGGCTCCGGCCCTCCCGCGATCCGCAGGCGGCCCTGCGCTGCTCCCAGTCGCTCCCCGCGGCGCCGCTCCGTCCTCCATCCCCTCCGCACCGGGGCGCTGGGATCGCCCGGAGCGGCACCGTCCCTGTCCCACTTTCGGCCCTCCCCACCCCATCCCTCACTTCCCGGTGCCTAGGGCCGTTATCTTCCTCTTCCCGCACCGCGCTGGCGGCCACGGCCACTGCGTCCCCCCGCCACTGCCGTGCTTCAGGGCGTCCCCAGGCGACGCAGAGGCTGCCTCCAAAGTAGTCGCTGCTCCGGAGCGCGCTTGGTTTATTGCACACCGCAGAGTTAATGGACCCTCAGTTAAATACCGAGTGCCCGCTATCAGAAGCAGCTTAGCTGGGGCTCAAGGGGGACACCGGTCCCTTGGCAGCGGGAAGGCCGCGAAGGTAGTACACCCAGGAGACACCGGCGCCCCCCGGGCAGGAGACCACCATCCTGCTGGGGACGGCAGCCCCGTTGGCAGCCGGGCTGCCTGAGAAGGAGACGTTGATGGCCATGGTCTTTTTGGCACGCAAGCTCTTGGGGGCCCTGACGGTGAAGGCCGGGTGCTCCACCGTGCACTGGAAGGCCATGGTTTGGAGGAAGATGTTCTTGAAGGGGATTGAGATGGTGGTGCCAGCCTTGATGGGGAAGGGGCCCTGGGGCTTGGGTGGGAGGGCGAGGCCAATGAGTGGGATGCTGTAATCACCGCCAAGGGGAGAGGAGAGCTGCAGTGTGGCCCTGGCTTCACCCAGCTGGCAGGGCTCAAAGGTCACCTCCACGCTCAGCTCTGAGCCCCTGGGGCTGGCCGGGGCCGCACTGATGGTTTTCTCTGTTTGGAAGTCAGCACAATTGGTCTGCACAGGGGAGAAAAGAGAAAAGAGACCATGGAGGGGGTGGTCACAAAAGCTGAGTCAGTACCTCAGGAAGAAACCGATGGTGTCCTGCCATCACACTGGTTGTGGTTCCTGTCCCCATCCTGTCCCTGTATGTTCAACCCACAACATTCCCCTGCTGAATGGGCGTGAGAACTGTCCAGGTGTGCCAAGCAGGGACAACCCTGCACCCAAACCCCACGAGACCTTACTGGGCCTTAAAGTGGAAGTCCAGGCACCATGGAGCCTGCAAAAGCACCTCCAACAAGGGCAGCAGAGAGCGTTCTGCAAGGGAGGACAGTCCAGCTGGGGACAAGCCCAGTGCTGGTGGGCAGACCCCCGGACTTGCACGGCTACCCCAGCTATGCCAGACCAAGCCAGAGGAGCTGGACCCCTTGGTGGAAAGGGCTGGTGCTAGCCAGAGGAGCTGCCTCCCATCCAGAGCCCTGGCAGCCCAGACTCACCTGGAGGAGGTACTCAGTCTTCTGCCGGGCGTAATTCATTATTTTTGTGGTGATGGTCTGACTAGAGCCCAGTGTGATGCAGAAGTAGAGGGGCTTCTCCGGTCTGCTCATGATGGCTTTCAGTTGCAGATTGTAGTAGAAAGAGCCCAAGTCGCTGCTCTGGAGCACCAGGCGCCCAGTGCTCTCACCCACTTTCAGGGGCTGGTACTCAAGCACAAGATCAGCCTAAGAGGAATGAGCGGAAAAGCCACTGAGTCAGGCAGAGACAGGGAATTCAGGGCCTAGGATGGAGGAAATTGTTCCCTGGTGTGCTCACACAGTGCTGGAAGGCTGGGCTGCCTTTCTTGTTCCAACTCCTTCTCTCTGGGGCACAGCTTTGCTGCATCTAGTGGGACAGTTCACTTGGAGAACAGTCCTCAAGAGCTGAGAGTCCTCCAGCACTATCCCAGAAGATTTCCACTCTAAAATGCCCCTATAATGCCCCAGGGCACACACTATCTCCTATCAATCCAGGCTGCAGGCACTCTGTGGTGGGCTAAGGCATGCCCTGCAGCCACTCTGAGCTGAAAAAACACATTAAATAAAGAGCGTGTGGCACAGGGACCTGCCACGTGAGGCCTGATCACAGCGTATCACAAGGGGTAGCAAAGCAGACTCCACCAGCACAGGATGATTCCCACTAGGGATATTCTCACACACTACTTCCCCTCTAAACTATCAGCAGGAGCTGCCACCCTCGGAAAGAAGCCCCAGATTGATCAGGGCATCACTCATCAAGAGCACCCCCTCACAGAAAGGCTGATGTGAGAGTGAACTGAAGGAGGTTTGCTCCTACCTCTGACTGTGCAGGAACAGTGAATTGTGGGGGAACACTGACATCAGGCACTTTGCAGTCTATGGCAAACATCACCGGGATGGGCAGAGGGTTGTCCACCTTAATGGTGGAGGATACTCTCTGCCGAACAGCAGCGGTAATTTCAACAATGCTGATGGGTTCTGAAGCGGTAGCCTTGTAATTCACCATGTAGAACAAGTATTCCCCTGTCTCTTCATTGAGGAAGGTCACCTGAATCAGAGAAAAGGGAAGTGCTGGTCATTCTCTGCCAAGAAGGACCTTTGCAGGTCGAAGGAGGTGATCCTGCCCTTCTACTCTGCTCTTGTAGGACCTCAATTGGAATATTGTGTACAGTTCTGGTGTCCTCAACATAAAAAGGACATGGAACTGTTGGAACAAGTCCGGAGCAGGGCTACGAGGATGATCAGGGGGCTAGAGCAGCTCCCAGATGAAGACAGGCTGAGAAAGTTGGGGCTGTTCAGCCTGGAAAAGAGAAGGCTGCATAGAGACCTCATAGCAGTCTTCCAGTATCTGAAGGGGGCTTATAGGGATGCTGGGGAGGGACTCTTCATTAGGGACTGTAGTGGTAGGACAAGGGGTAATGGGTTAAAACTTAAACAGGGGAAGTTTAGATTGGATATAA